>JADDOH010014105.1:0-46657 GCA_016648135.1 Agrypnia vestita | reverse complement strand
TGCATGGGCTTCTGGACCAATCGTGATTCCCATAACGTTTAATATTTTTAGGTATAAAACCTTCGTTGAAAATACTAACAGCGAGAAAAGTAGCAATTTCAATGGTCCGCATTCCTGCATTACGTGTTTCGGAGCAAAAGTCCATATTTAAGAAATCAATGATTTTTATATTTTGACATATAACGAAAATTTCATATTTTTCTTACATGCAGAACACAGAATTAATAATGAAAGTGATGTAAAAATAGATAGAAGAAAAGAAAAAGGAAAAATAGATAAAAGAAGATAAAAATTCTAAAATGCAATAGCCGTAATTTTTTTCTATTATATCTTCTTCGTCTCCCGATCTTTTCAATTTTGCTGCGGATGAACTAGTGAAACTTATTTCTTCTACAGTATGTTGATTACCTCTAAATTGTCTTTCTATATGCACGCTTAGCACCATATTTTGAACTTTTTTATCCATCTTACACAAAAACTATAATATTCACTCAAAATATTTGTAAAATGTTCGCAGAGAACGCATGCCAACGATGTTTAAAGATTGACTCGATACTAACCTGAACTAAATAGTAGAACGAAAAGATTTCAAAAAAATATGTTAATATGATCTTCAGTTAAATATACATTATTTAGATATAGTATATAAGAAAGGTTTTATGGGGTAATCCATTCGCAGGTAGTCGGTAACATTGTCCCCTCTATTGTTCGATTTGTTCCGGTCGGATCACTTACTTGCCACGTCTCCGAAATCACCGTATCTTGGTAAATAATTGGAATTTTGAAAAATTTCTTTGAGGACATAATTATGAATGTCTCAACTTACGAAATATGCAAAAAAAAAATTTTGATTTTTTTAAATTTCTAGACTAGAATACCCCTTTAATATGACTGTTGTCTTGCATAGATTAATTTTTATTGTGCATTAAAATGATACAAATAACTAAGTATTTATGTAATAGATCTGAGGAACGTATGTCGCGACGCCAGAAAGAGACTGCATGACAGAGAGAGAGAAGGTATAAAAGGGCGCGTGAATGTCGAGTCGCTCTCTCTTTTACTACCATTGTTATTCAGACCGCATCTTACTGTACACCGGTTGTCTAAACCGTTATTGTCACCGAATAAATACTTACGAGAACAACGTCTTTACTTGGAGTTTCCTCATCCCGAAACAAGAGTATTACAATTTACATATTGAAAATTTATTCATGATTCTCACATCTATCTGTATGATAAGTGAAGACGAAAAGTAGCTATATCGGCCAGTGATTCAATATCCTTTTTTGAATAGGAAGACATGTAAGAAATCAAAGTAATGTTGCATGCCATTCATAAGGTCCATGCTCCTCCGATAACTACCACCAGATACAGTGAAACCCCATTAATCTGAACCCCGATAATTCGTCCCAAAATGTGAATTTCATAGTAAATTAACCCTGATAATTCGAAAACCCCTGTACTTCGCAATTCAAAATATTTATTAAATCAATACTTCCCCTCCCCCTGACATATTTTCGATGCAAATCCGTACCGTTTGACGATCGGACTCATAATTTGTAAACTAATTCTTTAGCACTCGGCGGGTAACATAGGCGACATTTCCCCCTATTCTTTTACACCTTCCCCTCCCCCTGATATATTTTAGATGTACCGTGTAAATCTGTACCGTTTGACCGATCGGACTCAAAATTTGTAAACTTATTCTTTAGGACCAGTCGGTTAATAAAGGCGACATTTCCCCTTTCCCCTGTAACCCATCCCCTCCCTCAGATATATTTTCTGTACAAATCTACACCGCCTCACCGATTGAACCCAAATTTTGCATTCATATTCTGGAAATATATGACGGAAAAAATATGCCATATTTCTTCAATAGACATCCAATCCATCCCAGCCTTGATTAAATGGAAACATTGTTTTAATTGCAGGCTTTGCAAAATATTTGTTTTCCCCCACAAATTTATTTTCAACTTAACCCTTAACCCTTACAACGCCGGGTACACACAGCTAGTAGCGCTTGACCGATCTGATCCAAACTTTGCATGCTTATTCTTTAGGACCCGACGGGCAACAACATTTCCTCCCTACTCCTTTACCTCTCCGCCCCTTGATATATTTTTCCCAAATTTTGCATACATATTCTTTAGGACCCAGCAGAAAACAAAAGCCACATTTTTCCCTGGACATCCCACCCACCCCAGCCTAGATTAAATGATAATATTGTTTTTTTAAAAAAGTTTTCAAAACAATAGAACTTTTGTTTCCTACCGTAAACTTATTTTTAACTTAATACTTAGCCTGCGCAACGTCGGGTACGAACAGCTAGTATCTATATATTATTTAATGAGTAGCTTGTTGGTCTTGTGGTTAGGACACTCGCCTCATGATCCAGAGGTTGCGGGTTCGAATCTCAGCCCAGACTAGCAAGTTAGTCCTATTTTCATAGCACAAGCATTTAGCTTATTTTGAAAATAGTAAGAATATTGATGTGACACGTATTCCGTGTTCGCATCTCTATTTTTTTTAAAGAAAAAAAAAAAGAAATTTACTTTTGTGTGTCTATGTCTTGTTATATTAATTATATTATATTATAATTCCAAGTTTGTATGCTCTATGGATTGTGTGGGTCTGCACTAACCTCCTCGATACTGGAATATAAATATATGTACTTACTATTATTATTGTCTGCTGACTCAACATTACCGTCAATAGTATATTAATTACTAGCGGATAGCGATCAGCCTTCAAGCATTTGAGCTCAGAGGGTGACAAACATATGCTTGCGGCGTGTCTAGATTATTTTCACTGTCTGAATGTTCGGTCTCTTAAATAATATGCATCGTACACCTGCAGTTTTTTTTTTCTTAAATTTTTCCCTCTGAATTCCACAGTAACCCCTATGAATAATATATCAATTGTTTCATATTTTTCTGTAAAAATATTACAATGTGGGCAGCATCACTCCTATAGATGCGCGTAGAAACTATTTTGTTTTCTGAAGGCGTATACCAGATAACAGCGGCGTGCAGCGCATACAAGCAAAAAAGCTGTGCATTTGTAAAGATTCTGGGAAACAAATATTAATTAAATAATCCTTATCTTAACCCATTACAGCATAAAGTTTGTTTTAGTACCAAATCTAATTGTTATGTTAAATTATGGACATTTGGGGTCATATAAAATATCCAGTTAGTAAAAAGCAGAGCTTATATACATAGTTATGATTTTATGACCCGTCCGATATATCAGACGCCATGCACAACGGAACCATATACTACTTTAGGGCTAGAAAACTGTCCGCTAACTTTTGGTGGACAGTTCTCAACACGGTTGGCCCGTATTGTGCCAGTTGCATAGTAGCCTTACTTTCGCAGATGTCTCAATGACAAAGATGTGAAAAAGTTGTCCAAGTATATTTTTATACCACTTTGGCTGGTAACTTCCAGACTTCTATTAGAGTGAGAACTACATCCCCGCCTAATCTGAAATCTTTCTTTTCTGCAGTTTTCCCTGTATACACGCTAAAATCCACCATATAACCAGTGCTGGCACACATAGCCCAATTTTTGAAGCCAAATCTTATCGGCTTTCCCCTAATAAATTGTTTGGCGTAATGTTTTCCATAGTATGGGATCATACTTTCGTCAACGCTATAATACTCATCTAATCCATAGTGTTTTCGGAAAGATTCACCCAGACTATCTAGCAGTGGACGCAACTTATACAGCCTGTCAGAAGAAGCTGATAATAATGTATTATCATTCAGGTGTAAAGATTGGAGTATCGCTTCAAATCTGTTACATTTTATATTTCCTGCAAGAATTTTCGGCACATCATTATCTCTAGAAAAACAGTCTTTTATTTGGTAACTTGGCATAGCCCGACAATAACATAACACCGAAAATAACGTAAATTTCATCTTCTGTAATCATCAAAGTTTTATTTTTCTGACCCGCGTAAAGATTTGTTTGGTCTACAATGTGTCTTACTAAATATTTGTGAAAAAAAAGCTTGAAATAATTTAAGGGGTCTTTACAATTTTGACTTTCTTCTGATGTTGGTTGTGTGCTGTATTCTGGGCATGTGAAGTTAGGTAATTGTTTTTTCCATAATATTGTACTTTTATTTTTAGCCTAAGACTTTTTTGGTGGATTATTACGCGCTTTTACAGAAAAAAGTGGTTCATTATCTTCATCATCGCTTTCTTCACTCGATGAAGGTGCCTGCAAAATTTCAGTATTTGATGATTGGATACCTGAAGATGCTGACGGCATAGATAGCATCATCTCGCTTTGCTTGTAATCGTTGTAGTTCACATCTACTTTGAATCAATGTGCGTCCCAAATGGTTTAGGTTGGCATCATGTTCATCGTCAGACTTGTCACTGTTCTCATCCTTAGCCTGACCACTCCGTTCAATAAGTGGCTCAACATAAATAAGGTTCACCGCGGTATCATTGTCATCTTCGCATTGTAAAGCCGATAAAATTTCGTGCACCTTCAAGCTGTAAAAGTTGTCTTATATTATTTTATCAAACACCAAACCTTAGAGCCCGCTATGCATAACGTCCGATATATCGGACGGCATCAAGATCACACACATAAGAAGCAAAGTAACAATTATGACATAAAATAAAGCTTATTTTTACATAGGTACACATTATTTCAACAAATATTTAAGATTTTTTAAAAATTTTATCGTAAATATTACAAGAAAAACAAAATAATGCTAACCATTTTCTTAAAACAGCCCGACCACGATCCGTCATTTTCAAAAATGACAAATAACAAGCAAAATATGGTATTTAACCGTTTCAAATGGGGTACCCAATATAAAAAAATATTGAACTATCGTTCAAAACAATGAAACTACCAAATCATTTATTTTTCTACCAAATATATTCAATTTACTTGTGTCCGATTTATCAGACGCTATGCTGTAATAGGTTAAGAAAAATTTAATTTAAAATTCTAGACGTAATTCGTCCTACGGCTAGAAGTTTTATTTTTGACATTTCTGTTTAACGTGGCGTATCTGTTTTTTCCGATTTAAAATTCTAGACGTAATTCGGCTAGAAGTTTTATTTCCTACTTTTCTGTGCTTAACTTCATGTCAATTCTTCATTTATCTCGCCAAAGAAATTTGTTCCATAGATATAGTCGAGTCGAGAAAATAACCGTGTATTTTTAAGGCTACGAGTTTTGTGTAATAGACAAGTAAATATAGCGTGCTTCTTCGAAAGGTCCTATTCCAGGTGAAAACTATGTGCACGTCATGGCAGAAATTTAATTTTTTACAAATTTCACACAAAACTTTCGGTGTAAATTCTATTTGTCTTTTCTATGGTGAATGTAAATACAAATACCATCTGTCATATCTTGATATCATAAAATGTTTGATTTATTTTTTGAAATGAAACGTATATCTGAAATTAGTATTGTTCCCGATTTGATTATATATAAATCGTCTTCGAAATATATTGAAATTTTTTGCCGTATTATCTATACCTACATAAAACATTGATTTATTTATGAAATATTGTTTACAATACTTCTTTTATAGTGTAGTTATTTTTGTGGATTGAAGCTACTCTAAATAGTTCATTATTGACAGTTAAAAAAAATTATAGGTATATGGCGTATATATATATTTTATAATATAGATATATAGTCGGTTACAGCATAACCTAAGTTTATACCCACTGCACGCCACTGCCAGATAACTAACAGTTTAAATATTTTTGTTTATCCAGAATGTGCGCGTGTCCGAGGCCCTAACTTGCCCCATCTGTCTGGGAGAGGTAGTGGCAGGCAGGATTACCCGCTGCGGCCATACCTACTGCTGGACCTGTCTGTTGCACTATTTCGCCCTGTCTGAAGATTCTGCCAGGCCATGCCCCATATGCTTTCAGCCTATTGATAAAAAGCATCTTAGAAGGTATCTATATATTAATTACGCCAAAAATTATGATGTTGCGGTAACTGGATGATTTCTATTGCCAGTAAAAAAAAACGTATTACAGTACATTAAAAAGATTGATTTTTTTTTTTGAGTTTTACAAATCACTTTAAAATACATTTAGATATAATTTAATATGTAGAAATATTATATGCGTTATTTAATACGAAGATGATATATATCGATTAGAAATAACGAAATACCACATTTTCTTCAATCAATTCTATTTTTACTCCTGGCAAGTCATATTGCAAGAAATTGAATTTTGACATGTTTCGACATATTGGGCGTTTGACAATCTTTATACCTATTATGCACCTAGATTAATCTTAATATCGTGAATATTAATTTTGAGGTTACGTCTTTACCTAAATTGTGAGGTCAAAAGACACACGCTACCTGACCTAAATTGTGAGGTTAAAACACACGCGCGTCCTTATGCATAGGGCTTACTGTTTCTAGGTTAAGTTTTTGCGTCTTTTGAAGTTCAACATTTCAGTTAATTCATGCATATAACATAACCGATTGTTAAATTTATGACTATCGGCCATATTCTAGATATTTATTTATATTAATAAAACATTGTTTCTAATTTTTCAGCCCTTCAAACACTTATAACGAATTACATTTAAGTGATATATAGACCACTTAAGAAAAACGCTTGAATTGGTCACAAAACGCTACCATAACTGCATGCAGGGCCTAGCAGTAGGCAATGGACGATAGTCAATTGTAAATACAAATGGCCGCATAGCGGCCACTATGGGCCGCGGGGCCCACACAGCCGCCCGCAGGGCCTAGTAGCAAGCAATCGGCGATAGCCGATTGCTTTACTGCTAGTGGTTTATAATAATCACACTGCGATTTCTCCCACAATACGTACATTTATTTATGAAGATGATTTTTCTAGTGTTTGGTTTAAAGTGCATTTCATTCTAACAATAGAATGCTAACGATGCATAACAGTTTTGCATTATATGCTTTATGATAACCGTGATTTAGGACATCAAACAGTATGAAGATCCACAGGGCCTAGCAGCGGGCGATTGGCAAGATCCAGATACTTATATTAGGTAGAGGCCACTATAACCCCCCGCAGGCTTAGCAGCTAGCAATTGACGATAGCCGATCTATCAAATCTAGTTCGCATGAGCTAGAACATTGAAACATTGAAAATTGAACAATTGAACTAGAGATCTAAAATATCTGGAGACCGAAACATAAATGATAGGACTGAGTTACCTGTATAAAAGTAATAACAAATATAAAAGGGTCTTTGTACTATCACAGCAAGCTTAATCACAATATCATTACGATATTTGAGATGATATGTTTTGCATTATTTATTTTGTCAGGCTGCATACATCAAATTGGATGGTTTATGATAGTAAAACGATAATCGTATTTCTGCAGATTTGACAATACACGTAGGGACCTTCGATATGTGTCCTTCATACTTTTCAACAATGTCTTCTTATACCTCCATGGTGATCCTAAATATTTTTTTGCAACTAATGGTTAATGAATTTACAACAAAATTTATGCGTGCAGTGTCGTGACTCATTTTGATGCACGCGAGTCTTAAATGAAACAAAAATTTTCACATCCGAGCAGGACGGATACTGGATGTATACTGAGGTATCACTACATAAAGTTATGCAGTTGCAATTCTCTGTCACTAACAAAGTGTCTGCTCTATGAGCTAGATACTACTCCTGACCTTAATTTAGAAACTGGACACTTTCCTGGAGCACCTTTTATAAATTTTGACTAATGACATTTCAGTGTTCAGGGAGTGTGGCAGGAGAACATCCCTGTAGACAGCGAGATGCACATGCGCTTGATGCGCCGGGCTGTCGGCAGCACTCTCGTGGAACCGGCACCGCCGCCAGAGTATGTAGATCCGGAGGGAGATGACTCTCAGGGAAAGGAGACCCTGCTATCCGTGTCCGAGATACACAAGTCCACTCTATTCTCCAAACTTCTTACAGCTAACACGCAAGAGGTAATTGTTCGATGACTACATTTATTGATATAAATAAAAAAATGTATTTTTTGATAGATTTCAATATTATTATTATTATTATTATTATTATTATTATTGATAATGGGCAGGCAGCTTAAGCTGATAGGCCCATATCACTGTCTCTCATTTGAATATCCAGCCTATTCTTAAATTGGTTGACACTGGCTGCAGACACAACATCCTCGGGCAAACTGTTCCACATATTGACCACTCTATTGCTTAATGCATGCTTTCTTGGGTTACACGAGAACCGAGACTTGTTCAACTTCAGATGATGTCCTCGAAGGCCCACATTAGTGTTAAATGCAAACATATCTGTCATATTAGGAATATTGTAGTAGCCCGATAGAATCTTGAATGTCTCGATGAGGTCACCTCTTGCTCGTCGCTCCTGAAGAGTGGGTAGTTTCAATACTCTCAGCCTTTCCGCATATTCCAGGTTTTTAAGACCCAAGGGCAATTTTGTGGCTCGTCTCTGAACATTTTCCAGTAAAACTATATCTTTAACAAAATATGGATTCCAGATCTGAGAGGCATATTCGAGGAGATATGTATAAATGTATAAATAAAACGAGGAAAATGTATAAAATAAAGAGAATTGGTCCCAGCACACTCCGCTGTGGAACTCCACTTAAAACTACGTGCGGTGCAGATAGAGAGTCACCCACTCGGACAGCAAAGGAGCGCTCAGTCAAAAAGCTCTTAATCCATTGAAGTAGTGAACCACGGATTCCTAGATGATCTAACTTAGCGATTAATCTATTAAGTGGGACTCTGTCAAAAGCCTTTTCAAAATCAAGATAAAATATGTCTATAGGTTCATGGCTATCAAAACTAGTGGACCACCTTTCTAGACATGTGAGAAGATTAGTCACAGTGGAACGTCCAGGCACAAATCCGTGCTGATCCAAATCTACAATGCCGTTGTCTTCCATAAATCTTCCTCAGCGATAATTCTCTCCATTACCTTACACAGAACTGATGTTAAGCTTATAGGTCTGTAGTTGGCTGGATTCAATTTGTCTCCCTTCTTATAAATGGGAGTTACTATTGCCCTCTTCCAATCCACGGGTAGTTTTCCTTCATCAAGAGATTTTTGCATTATGGGGGCAATAATGGCGCTCAAGGGGCCAGCACAACGCTTCAGTACAACAGAAGGGATATTATCAGGACCAGGAGCTGCATCCTCCTTAAGATTTTTCAGCTGTTTCTCAATAAGTTCCGATGTTATGGAAACTGTTGTTATCGAATTGGCAGAACGCTGGGGATAGTCCATTGCCAGCAGTGCTCCGCCTGGTTCTTTTACATATGATTTGACAAACTGTGAAGCAAATAAATCAGCAACACTATACATACAGTATTATGAGAATTAATGGAATAAAACATCTTAGAATCATGAATAATGTTTATTATGAATATTTTCAGTTACAGTTGACATGCAATTATGAAATATTTTTTAATTAATAAGATATACAGTAAAACCCTGTTATTGTGAAATCCAAGGGACCGAAAAATAAAAAATTTATTATAACGAATTCCCACATATAACGAAAAAAAAAATATGTACATTTTGCCTCATAGCAAAAAAAAATACCTTTAAAAGATCGCAAATGATTTTGAATAAGACACCATTGTCGGTTTATATGGATGGTATATAATAAGACATTTAGACAACAAAGGAAGTTATTTAAAGCTAATGTCCCTGAGGAATCTAGACACATTTTTTCTAAAATGGATAGTCACATAAATTACGCATGTATGCCGTGAAACGTGTGCAGTAAGACATTGAGCTTTTTAAAAAATATATTTTATTTTTCTTTGGGTTTGTATTTATTTAACTCAGCTATTTGACTTAAAATAAAAATCTCTTATGATAATTTTGCTGAGAAAAAGCCACGCCGCGCCTTTAGTTCTGGGCCGTACACAATACAATCAATGTAAATGTTCAGTTATGATGTAAAAAGTGACGAAAGTTGATAGTAATAGTGAAAATGAAAAATGAAAATTTCTGATAATATTGTGCGTAATAAATGATCATAGAGGTATTCACAGTTCAAAGCGCCGTACGCATGCGCGCGACTTGATGTCCTGCCGATGGCTCGGCGGATTGCGGGTTATTCTCCATCGGGTGTTTGCGCAAAAAACAATCTGCGGAATATTATTATTTCATTTCAACAAACTTTTTTTTCATCATACATATTGAAATATTTCGATATATGTATAACTGGTATGAAAATTTTGTTGTAATATTTTTAGGTGATTCTAGAAGCCGACATACACACATGCCTTATTCTAACCTTTTTTGATAATCAGCAATAAAACTATTGTCCCGACTAGAGTTTGCGGGAATTATAGGAAAATGCTTTGTAGGAGCCTATCAAGATTCCGAGGATAAATTTTAAAAACCTCAATTTAAAAATCTCAAAAATTGTAAGAGCCCACCAAAGTTTTGTTGCCTTTTACGATGGGCTGGGTTTAGGAGGAGGATGATTGGCTGCCATTCAAGCCATAAAACTATCCTCTGTCTGCCTTTCTCTCCGTGACAACCATTAATCTTGACAAAAAAAATTGTTGTGTATTTACGGTTCACTGAACCAGTTCAATTTGAACGATTAAGCGGATGAGCCGGATCGCCCACCACTACCAGAAACACATACTATAACAAAAAACAATATTTTTTCCTAATTATTTCCGCAAACCAAGCATCTTGAATGAGAATGGCACACTAAGACAACACATACTCACACCGGCGCGACGCCGTCACATGTTAATGCACATTCTCGTAGCGTATTTCAACATACTGGGTCACATGATAATCACGTGATAATGATCTTAAAAAAATGAATGTTTTAATGGGTTTTTTTTTTATACTGCATGTAGGAGATGGAATGTGAATTTTGTATATTTTTGAAAATGTTTATTTAACAACCTACCCAATATATATTATATAAATTATTAAATATATTTCTCCCCAAAACTTTCTATTTGAGCTGTCTTTATTCAATTTATAAACAATTTTAAAAATGTATGGCCTACAAATGCTTAAGAGTGAATGGACCTTGCATAATAAAATTTATTGAAAGCATCTTTAGCTGTAATTTAGGCAAAAAGATTCGAAAGCTTTTCACTAAATTGACTCTCCCAGACTGCAAAAACGTAAATAATGTACTATGGGGCCTTAACATGTGTCTTTACATTTCTCGTAGAAATTTTCCTTTACATGAATAAGTATATCCTATGTATGTTTGAGGGCAACACCTTACAGCAATGAAAATAGAGGAGATTTTGTGCATTTATCCTTATGTTCATTTTTGTGATGGAGTAATTAGTACAAGTTTCAAAGATCTTGATTGCATTTAATATTATTTTGCATTAATAAATGTGCTTAAATATACTTTTGTCGCAAAGTATTATTGATAACATTTTTTTTATTATTTCAGGTTATGGACATAATAAATCGCGAGCGCGAGGAACTGTCTACTCAGCTGGCCGTGGAATCTGATAATCCTGAATATTGTTTCATCCAGGATGCCCTGAATCAGCTGCAAACGAGAGAAAGTAATCTTCTCTCTGCGCAGACTAATGTAGAACCAGAAGACGGTCCAAAAGATCTTCAACAATTTGATCCCAACAGTGGCTCTTGTGGCCTATCTTTTATCGATCTGATGGAAGATTTATCTATAAATAAGCCGAGCGACACTCCTGGGCAGGATTTGACCAAGGCGTTCAGCTTGAATCCAGATGCTCCTGTTTTTAAAATACCCTCTGACGGAGATGCAGTCGGCGAAGCTTCTGAATCCACCACCCTTCTACCTTGCCAACCAAAGCAGAAGAAAATTTGTAGTAAAAACAGATACTTTTATTTCTATCAAGGTAATAGTGTAAGCTTCATTTTATTGTACCATATGTTAGATCTGAAAACCTTCACACTCATTATGTTGTCTCGACGACCATCCATAATCTATTTGAACTAGTTTTCTTTTTAGAAGTGTAGAGCTATCAAATTAAATAAATACACATAAAAATCTTGGTAATGGCCATGGTATTGGCTTTATTTGAAAAATAATTTTATGCCACTAGTGTTTAAGTATTATTTGATATCACGATTTATTAAGGGGTTACGTGTAGTCAGAGGCGCAAAAAAATAGACATTTTCAAAAAAAAAAATTTAACGGTTGTTTAATGTTTTGATTCAATACATAATACCGACATTTTACACTATATTTTAAGTAACTATACCGAAAATTTCAAATAAAATTATTAATACTGGACCACGATAGAATCTCGTTTCTTGACCCCTGTTTTACAAATAGTGTTTCGCGGTGTCCATCAGTGCTTCTTAGTGGTTTATCTAAATTTAATGAAACAAAAAGTAGTAGTAGTTCAATAGTTAATCTTGTGCTTAATAGAAGCTTTTTTTATTTTTTTTCAAATTTAGCAAAATGGCGGTCTTTGAAAGCTTAGTTATGAATTTTGAGGGAAAAAATCACTCATTTATTATTTATAAAAAAAAAGTTTAAGTAAAAAAAAAAATCCTTCGATGAAGCACAAGTTTTTAATACCTAAAATATGATGTTTAAATTTCATTTAAATCTGTCGAGTAGTTTTTAAAATATCGTGGACACTGCTTTTGAAAACGTTATTTTGAGAAAAACGGGTTTAAAGTTTTATGCATAAATAATTAACCCGATCAGTGCCACTGCCGCGTAAACGCGCGAAACTTTGCATGTCCCGTCAGGCCAGTGACGCGTTACCGCGCGGGAATTTTTCGATGTAAATGCGCACAACAACAATTGATTTATAATACGTCACCAATTTTAGATCGTACTGGCATCTATAGACAACGATCCTAAGCAGTTACCATATTTTTAAAACCACCAAATCTCGTAAAATTAGCGATTTATTAAAGTGTTTCATCTGACAGTTCTCGGAGTTCGCTAGGGTCGCCGCTTGCAAATTTTTTTGAGAAACGGGGAATCCTGCAATACTTCAATTTAAAACTGCGCGTTTGGCTTGATTTTGTTCCCAATTATTGACAATATTCGTCGGTTTTTTCGCCATTTTTGTATTTTTAATGCAATTTGAGTGAATATAACAATCTTGTGCGTCTATAAAATTAATTTTTTATCTTTATTTTAGCGAGATTCAACTGAATTTTTTGTTTCTGTTTTTCAGTACTTCAGTTTGATTTTGTTCACGACTTATTTATTTATTGCAAACGCCGTGCGCGTGTATGTATACGGAACGGCAACTCGTAGCACAAGACGCGTCGGCTCGCGGCGAGCAGGTACAAACCTCGCTCACATCGAGTCGCGCGGCGCGGCGCCCGCGATCTATATACACCACATTTTTATCTTTTTTCGCGAGATTTGCGTGAATTTTTTTTTCTCTGTTTTTTTATAAAACATTTTTCATGTTTATTTTTGTGACATTACAATGGCTGACATATGATAATGATGAGATTGTTGGACAAATCGCCGAATCTGATGAGAGTGATGTGGAATTCGAATTGCCAGAGTTTTTTGAGCCGGATGAAAATGAAAATAATGTGCCTGACGAAATAGAAAATATTGCCTCTACTAGTAACGTCGATAGTACCTAGACCACTATTTCATTGGGATAGCGATCCTTTCGTGCCTCAAAGGATAATTTTGATTCGTGTTTTGATTCATTCAATTCTATGAGTTGAACCGTATTTTGAAATACACCACACGCAGGAAGACTTCACTACATAATAGTAAGATATTAAAGGTGTAACATTAAAAAACAGGTTAAAAAAACAAAAAAAGTGAAATTGTGATAACCCTGTTGTATATTTTGCGGAATGAATTTATTTTGCTTTTACTTCAAAAAACTCCGTCATAAATTCAGAAAACATAATTCTTTGGTAAGTTCTTACACTTTTTCATCATATTATGTTTATTTTTATTGTTTTTTATTTACTTTATTTTACGGAAAAATGTCTGGCCTGTAGGTGTCCCTCGTAGTAAATATGGCTGGCAGTTAAAAGGTTAATACAAATACAATTTAAAAAATTACTTACGTAGAGTCTTCTATTTCTGGTACATATAATACATCTTATGCCGGTGTGTAAGCCTCCAAGATGTCGATTTATTTTATCTACGTCTCATTTTGCCTTCTCGAGTGACCTGATTTGCACGTTGGTCAGCAATCTTTATGCGCTCTATATCGAGTTTTTCAGCATACCGGTGTGCATTAGGTCCATAATGTAATCCTATGCATTGGCAATCATTAATATTCCGTGCATACCTTCATGACGTCTCATTATAAATTTTTGAAAATGATTATAATGCACGCACAACTACCTATCGACTGCTGGGTTTCACTGCCACTGAAGTAGTAACACTAAATCAAATCTCAGTTAGCCTAAAAGTTCTAATGTCTAAAAGTAGAAGTATAAAAGAAATTTCGTACATTATTCTAAGAATTAAACAGGTAAAAACCGCGTTCCGTAGCAGTGGCCCCGTTTGTCAGCCCGGCCGGCTCTAGTACCGTCCGCGTATCAGTACGGGCGGCAGCGGAGGGCCCTACAGTTATCGTTGGATATCTTTAAAACTAATAACCGGATCGAGTTGATATTTTCACAAAATATTTTTGAAACATTTTGCTTTTAGAAAATACCAAAAAAAAAATTCGATTTTTTAAAAATCCTGACTACACGTAACCCCTTAAAATAAATTTTCACAACCTGTAAGAGATGATCTGGCGTAAGACTATTCATGGTGAAATGACAAACCAAAGAGAGCACAAATCAGCTGTCAAACTGGCTCTCACTGGAAAAAGTGTTACATATTCGAAAAACAAACCTCAAAAAAAAATACCCTATAACTAAACACTGTTTGCATAAAATTATATTATTCCACAAATTTCTTTCTGTATTTACGTACAGAAAGAAATTGATTACACACCTTTGTGCATTTCTTTAACATTTACTCAACTTTTGAATTGTACTAATTTAAGCACTATCAACATTTGACACACAAACCATTGAGTCGTGCTCTTGGTTGCATTTCAGCATCCGATGGTCAGGCGGTCTTTCTGGAAGGCCTGGATGTCCGCATCTTGGAGGCCTCGTGGGGCTCCCTCAGCTGCAGCCCCCATGATCTTCGGGGAGCAGTGCTGCGCCGCGTGTCGGGCTCAGTGGACGAGGAGTCTAGGCGCCGTCTGCGTTGCTTGCGCCACCTACCCCTCCACTGCCCCTACGACATGGTGCAGTTGGACCTTCAGCCGCCATACGTGATATACGACGCTCTATATTCCTTCAAAGGTGAGATGAACGGGATATTATTTCTTTATGGTAAAAATAGTATTTATTCGCTAAGCTGCTGCCATCAAATATATGCATGTATGGTAGAACTACATTCACGCAAATTTCATAAGACTAACAATAAAATTTTTAAATAGGAAATTTGTCATCATAGTTTGTGCAAAAAAGTTTTTAATTAAAAATAAAAGGAATAAAAATGTGCCAACTAACAATGCCCAAATAGTCAAAAAAAATACTCCTGTACTAATTTATTAAGATAGGTATATTATACACTCAGTTAATCTGATAATATGATACTCAGCTGGTAAAAATAGTGATTGGAGTGGTCAGCGTTCCAAACCAAACTATCAAGTTAGTCCTGTTTTCATAGCATAAGCGCTTGGCTTAGTTTGAAAATACATTTTAAGAATACTGATAACAAGTTCCATGTTATAAATCTTAAAAAATTTTAATTTTGATTTATGACACAGTGGGGTCAGAATTATCTAGAATAATATTTTTTTATTTGGTACAGTAGAGCGTCGATTATCCGAACGTCGATCAACCGAACGACCGCTTATCCGAACTACTACGCCCGCCCGACCCGCGAGTGCCTACCACCTCCCGCGCTAAGATGCTCGTGCGCTTCTCGCAACTTGTTAATAATTGTACTTGTAAGGCACTTCCAGCCGTAGCCGCTAGTCGATAAACTAAATTTTGTCGCATGAAAGTAAACTCTCGATTTAAAATGCCTAAACGTAAACGTATTGTCCTTTCAATCTATACCTATAAAACTCAATGTCCTTCTGTTCTCTATACAAATCCACACCGTTCGTCCAATTCGATTCAAATTTTGCATACTTATGCTTTGGGACCCGGCAGGTAACATAGGCAACATTTCCCCCCTATTCTCATACCCCTTCCCCCCCTGACATATTTTCGATGCAAATCTGTACCGTTTGACAGATCGGGCTCAAAATTTGGAATCTTATTCTTTAGGACTCGGCAGGTAACATAGGCTATATTTCCTCCGTCCCCTTTTACCTTTTCTCCTCCCCCTGATACATTTTTGATGCAAATCTATACTGTTCGTATCAAACCTTTGTTTCCCCCCACAAATTTATTTTAAACTTAATCCTTAACCCGTGCAACGCCGGGTACGAACAGCTAATGAAAGATAAATACGAGATTAATAAACGGTTAGAAGAAGGCGAATCTGCAACCAAGTTATCCAATGAATACCAAGTTGGTAAGTCTACCATTACGGATATAAAAAAACAAAAGACGAGCATAAGTAACTTTATTCTACCTTTCCGTTCCACCACTAATAATATGACATAATTTGTTATTTAAAAACACTGTTTAATGATTACAACTTTTATTTCAAAGAAACCTTAACACTAAACTTCACATAAATTTGAAACGGTACAATATAGAACTATAATTTTTTTGTTGTTATTTGGATATTTGTTTAATCTTCATCTCCAGGCAGTTTTGGAAGGGTATGGTAACTCGCGATCTACATGTCATTCTATTGAACTGTCACTTGACACTTCAGAATCACTGTTTGAACACTCCAAATCGTTTTTAGAAGATGTAACATGAATCACTAGCACATTCTTCAATTTCACTACAACTTTCCAGAAGCAATTGTTCAATTTCATTTTCATCATCATCATCATCATCTTCTTCCCCTTGTCCTAGTAGGGTCGGGGGCCCAAAGACTCGACAAGGTGCTTCCATGATCCCCTGTCTTGCGCTGCTTCTGCTCGAGTCAACCAGTCCAGACCAACAGACAACCCACCGGCCGTCTTCCCTCCGGGGTTGCCAAGAGGATTCTTCTTGGTAATCGTTCCTCTGGCATTCTGAGCACATGTCCAAGCCACCTCAGTTGTGATTTTTCTATGTGCAGGAGTAGGGCCTCCATGCCGAGTGTGTGGACCTTGACTCTTGATCTCACTCTCTCCGTCAGGATACAAATTTGATGGCCATATATTAGGGTGGGCCTGTACACAGATTTGAAAACAGTCAGTTTTGCCTTGAGACTAAGCTCGGATTTTCTTATCACCGCACTGTATAAAGAGTGTAGAACGCCGGCTGCAGCTCCAATTCTTCTATCTATTTCACTTTCCTGCCTCCCGTCGCTAGAAAATTCCACCATAAGGTATTTGAATTTTTCGACTTGCTTCAGCTGGGTCCCTTGTATGCTGATCGAACACTGCTCTTGGTCTCTTCCTACGACCATAACCTCTGTTTTGGCAGTACTAATCTTCATCCCTACTTGAGTGCACTCTTCATTGAAGGAATTTATCCACTCTTGTAGGTCCTCTTTTGCGGGCGCCAGCCTCGCTATATCGTCCGCGAAGAGTAACGAGTCTATTTCCACATCTCCAACTCTTACGGTCCTTGCTGTTTGGCTTTTGGCTGAAGACAGACCGGCGTTTCACCGGCTAGTGCTTTAATACCATAATATAGCATGCCGGCGATTCACCGGCTTCGTGTGTCAATGGGTTAAATCCCAGCTTGATTCTTCTGACGGATCCACGAGTCGTAAAACGAAGAAACTTTGTCTCAAACATGGATTAAGATGATGCCGTATAAAAGTGGTTTACTCAAAAAAGATCCCAGAAAGAAGTGTGAAAAAGCAGTTCAATTTAACAAAAAACTTGGAGGGCTGTTAAATTTTCAAGCAACCACGGGCTGGTTAAAACGATTTAAGTCAAGACATGGCATTCGTGAGCTTCAAATACAAGGAGAAAAACTATCTGCTGATTCAATCAAAATCAAAAAATGAAGGAAGAAAATTACGCCCTCGAAAACGTTTACAGTGCAGACGAAACTGGGCTCAATTGGAAAGCTTTGCCACAAAAAACTCTTGCTTCACGTCATGAATTAGCAGCACCTGGTCCTAAAATAAGCAAGGATCGTATCATTGCCTTAGCATGTGCTGATGTTACTGGCAGCCACCGATTGCCCATGCTTGTAATTGTAAAAGCAAGAAACCACATTGTTGCAAACACATTAATATGTCTGCGATACCTATCGTTTACACTTCAGTTAATAAATATGGTTTTCATTCACCTGTACGTACTATAAAAATGGCTGAATCAATACAGTTCGATTATCCGAAAATACCAGTTTTCCGAACACCCACGTCTCCCAATTAGTTCAGATAATCGACGCTCTACTGTACTTCTAAAAATCAAAATGTGACAAAACTTATGATTTGGATTGTTAACCCTTAGCTACCTACCACATATTTTTGTTACACAACCACCTATCATATATCTGTGAGACTCCCGAATAAAATAATTCATGATGGTAAAATTTAGTAAAGAAAGGTTTCATTTTTAACCAGTCTAGTGCCTGAAAAATTCCACTCAATATATAGGTCAAGGCCATAGATTTTCTAATTTTTTTGTGATTTTTCTTTTAACGAAAAAACCATGTAAACATGTATATATTAAAAAAACACACACACATATATATTATTTTATCGTAAGTGTCGAAATGCCATGAGTTTTTTATCATTTAAATAAATAAATAAATCTTTTTTTGAATTCCGATAATGTTGCCGGCGCAACATTATACGAAAAATAAATTTGTTTATTATTTATTTATTTATTTAATTTATTGAAATTAACAGACATAGTTCAATAAAATATAATGCATAACATGAACAATATATAATACATCAGAATAAAAATTATAGCAATTTAAATACAGAAGCAAGGACAAATGAAAATTACTAACAAGATGGAGACAAGGTCTGGACTATCTAATCAGAGATTGTTTAAATCTGGACAGACTTACACCAAAGAAGTCCAGATCCTGTCTTATTAGAGACAACACTACTATTATTATTTGATGCCTACATAATAATCTTCTTCTGTGTGGTATATTTTGTTGCACGGCACGGCACACAACGGAACATCGCACTCATAACACATAAATATGATACACTTTCACACACACATATACAGTAAAACCCCGATAATTCGAAATTCGCGATAATTCGAAATTTTTAAAACTTGCAAGTCTCAAAATGTGAATTTCATAGTAAATTAGCCTCGAAAATTCGAAAACCCCGGTAATTCGTAATTCGAAATATTCTTTAGCCTCTTGCGCCATAAATCAATACATTTTAGTTCGCGTAATTCAAATTTTTTTTGAAGTTTGACAAAATTGAAAAAATATTTCGATTTTTTTCTCAAGTGAGAACAACAAATACAGTGAAACTCTCTTAATACGTTTTTCAAGGGACCAGTAAATAAAAACTTATTAGGCGTGAAAACATATTAACAGTCATTTCAATATTTTTTTCATACATTATTTACACTTTCTAATTTTGTATTTCAATTGAATTTTCGTTTATATAATATGACAATTTAAGGACATTTTATTTTTAAAAATTAAGCAGGTAAATATATACATTTGTACAATATTATCTATGTGAATAGTACCTAAGGGTCAGAAAACAATAAAAACCACCAAAACAAAAAAAAATTTAAGCACTGTCAAAAAATATTTTATTAATAACCATACTAAAAGGAAACTATAAAATAACTTATGTAGGTATGTCACTACCTAAGTGCAAACCTTAATTTTAAAAGAAATTAAGTTATCTAAATTTTAACTCACTAAGGCCGGCGCCACACTATGCGTTTCTTCCGTCGCGTCAAATTCGCAACCGAATGTAGAGCCTCTCCGGATGACACATTTTACGCGCGAGTCCACTTGCGCGTTTCAATTTATATTGCATCCAGATACGCAAATTATTGTTTTATTTCAGTAGATGTTGGCGCATATGACAAAAGCAATGACTCCACAATTTTTAAAATCTCTTGTTTTATATAAAAAAACTTTAGATATTCCAGACCCGAAGCCAATATTACAACTCCCGGATCTGTCAAAAGAGTGATTGTGTGCATCTCTACCATGGACTCGCGCGTAGTACTGGACGCAATAATGCCGCTCGAGTATCTCAACTCGCGCGGCGCTCGTGCGTAAGACTAGCGAGTCGAGAGTCCCGTGCGTAGCGTGCCTTTTACGCGCGTTTGCTCACCCGCGTGTAAAACGCGCCATCTGGACAGGCTCTTAGCAGTCACGTAGTATATTCCGCGGCGGACCGCGCGGAGAACAAACACAAAAACACGAGATGCGATGTCACCGATTTTTCGTTGACGTAAGTCCAGCAGAACGATCGATGATCCGCGTAGTAGCGGCGTTGCGCGGCGTCAAAGACGCGATGGAAAATACACCTAGTTTGACACCAGCCTTAGAAAACAATAGGAAATATTACGTAATTAATATTGCCGATTGCTTCCTCGAAGAAATACAACCAAAATGAAAACAGTTTCGTTTAGGCGACTATATAAAAAATTATCATAAATAATCGCCGGATAAATTTATTTATTAAATATTATTTTATTAGCCTATTCAAATACTACAGGGTTTTCTCAGCGGCTAGAACATTTGTGACGCCGCCAAAACCACTTAATTTTTATTGCGCTCATTTTTCATTTTAAGGAATGTTGAACAAAATTTCGTCTTCCGAAAAACATAATATGAAGATTTATTTGTGTGAATAAATTGAATTCGACTATAAATATTTTCATTACTTAGGCGAGAAACGAAAATAAGCGGGAAACGTATTAAGCCTAAAAAAAATATGGGATTTGTATGGGACTTTTTCGGGGCCGCAGAATTTAAACTTATTTAGCGGGAAAACTTATTAAAAGTGAATTTACTAAGCGAGTTTCACTGTATGTCAATATCGGGTACTTTGAAATGTCGCGATCTTTGTTTTAGCGTAATAAACATTGCGTTTTCGAAATAATTTCTTGAAATATGAAAAACAGACATTTTTGAAATTAATGAATTGTTTTTTTTCAAAGTGATTTCTTTAAATATTAGCATAAATTTAATAAAATTAACAGATTTTTCGAGAGTTTTACGTTTTTGGCAAATTTCACAATTACACCGCCCCCGAAAACGCAACATAATTGCGTGTATTTTTGTTAATAAATCACTGTTAGTATTCAATTGAATCATAAACCAACAAAAACTGACAAATATTGCAAAACGTATTGTATTTCTTTGTGTATACGTGTACAAATAAATCGAAAATCGAAAAAAAAAAATTGTATTTCCCGCGCACTCTGTGCGTGACCTTGAATGATGGAATATTTGAATTTCGATTACGCAACACGCATTCCGGGTGCCATCTACAACTTTCCTATACGATTTTGATGGCAGAAAAACTTTGATTTTGATTGTTGATTTAAGCTATAATCGGCAATGTCTTTGGGTTGAAAATGGAACGACAGGTCACCACGGGATTTATAAACTAAAACCATAAAAAAACACAATTAAAAAAAAATTACGTAACCACCTACCATAGGTCTCTCAGACTCACTGTGATAGTTTTTTTACTCACCTGAGACAAACGCACGCACGTACAATCTCAATGAGTATTTGCGCGACACTTGGGGGCGCGGGGAAAAGGTACAGGAACGAACAAGTTAATACGAAATTTGGGTGCAAAAATATTCACGATTATTAATTCGACGGGATCTGTGAGACGTATGGTAGGGTGGTTAAGGGTTAAATATGGTGAGACCTCATTCGAAATTCAAGGCACCAAAGGAATTATACTACGCAGTCATAAATCGTTTGAGTCAAAGGAATTAATGATTTCAGATTAGTAATGGTATTTTAACTGATGACACACTAACCGTTATTTAAAATTTGTTTCTGATTATATTGATGATTGATAAATGCTTTTTTGCAATTCAGTATCGAAACCAGACAATAATTATATTTCAGTTACCAATCTTTGACACAATCAGATATAAATCTCAAATAACTGTACCACGAATAACCAGTTAAAATAATGGTTTGACCATCACCAATTCCGATGTGAAAATTAATAAGTGAAATTAGTACATTTTTTTTTTTAAATTGCCAAATTAGTAAAAAATCAGAGAAAAGGCGCTAATTTCACTACAAATAATTATATTTTTGCATACTCCGAGGAATCTCAGGAACTAAAAATAAATTATTAAGTGTAATTAGCCCAAACGATCCAGGCCTATTGAAAGGACAACTTCTATGTTGCATCTATCGACCTAATTCTAAATTACAGGTGTGTAGACAGTTATTGATTATGCCTGCAGGTACTGCAGCATTATAATTTTTTTATTTATATGGCATAAAAATATATCAGTTCATGACATAAGGGTATAAATATTATCTCTAATTCAGAATTATTGCACAATTGTGAATTTAACTTTTTGGGTCGAGAGTGTTTCAAAAATTTGTATTTATGTAGTATTTTTACTGTATAGTAGAATTTCCCAAAAGATACTTTCCCGCTATTTAGGTTATGTTTGTAACCCTGGCCCACTTGTAATAACTTAAGACGGGGTGCGCAAACTGTGACAATCCAATGTTGATTAGGAAAATGATTACTACCACAGCCCAGAACCCAGAAATAGTTTAACCTCCGCCAAATAGGCCCTGCACAACAGATGAATTATTACTCATTTAATGTTTGATATACTTCCAAGGCGAGTTGGAGGAGCGCAAGAAGGAGCGTGCCCGCAAGATACGCGAAGAGAAACGTCTAGAGCGTGTCATCTCTCGCCAGGAGCAGGCACTGCTGGGCCGTGGCGGTCCAGGCTTGAGGCTGAGCATCCATTCGGAGCAGCATTTTCCAGCTTATCAGCCTGATCCCTTGGCTGAACAGAACTTCCCGCCGCATCAGCTAGGCTACGTTGAAAGATCAGAGGATGAGTCCCCCACCACATCATCATCCATCAGTGAACACTCTAATAGTCTGTCTTTTGCAAAGGTCTTACATAATTTTTTATATTAAGAATTTTGTGTTATGATTAGTTCACCCCCTTTTTACCACACATTTAAATCTAGAGCATGATCTTTGATTTTGATGATTAAGAAAAAAAAATTCGGCATTACTTTAACCCAGCCTTGCCGAAGGGGGATCTTAAATCCCCATACCAATATTTGTACCGATAACTCTGTAATTGATTAAGCAATTCAGCCTATATTTGGTATAATCTTAAATCTAAGGTTTTAAATGTATCTTATTTCAGTAATTTCTCAGTAAAAATTAAATATTTATGATAAAAATGTAAATACAGTGCTACCTCGGTAAACATCCTTAAATCCGTTCCAGATATTTGGAGCTACACCAAACAGGACTTATACCAAACGAATTTTTCCCATAAGAAATAAAAGGAAAATCATAAATCTGTTACCAGGAAAAAAGATCCTCTTATTCATCATTATCATCACTCTTGGCACTACAACCCTTGGTGGGTCTTGGCCTCCTCAATAATCTTCCTTCACTCATCTCGGTTTAGTGCCAGCTCTCTCTAGTTCCGAAGCTCCAAGGCAGAGATGTCTTTGAGGACGTTGTCACTCCATCTTAATTTTGGCCTTCCTAAGCTCCTTCGCCCTATTGGCCTTGAGTTCAGCAGGGACTTTGGTGCTTGATGCTCGGACATTCTCTCCACATGACCCAGCCACCGAAGTCTTCCCAGTTTTATACATTTTGTGACGTTTGGCTTCTTAAACAGAGTATAGAGCTCATTGTTGTAACGTCTGCGCCAAAGTTCATTTTCTAGAACTGGTCCGAAGATATGCCTCAAAATTTTCCTTTAAAAAACCTCCAGTGCTCGCTCATTCTGCTTAGTTAGTACCCACGTCTCAGCTGCGTACGTGAGCACTGGCCTAATAAGCGTTTTGTACACTAATATCTTTGTGTTTCTGGACAGCAGTCTTGATTTTATCTGCTTTTGTAGGCGGAAAAAGCAGCGATTTGCGCTCACTATGCACTTCTGGATCTCCTCTGTAGTATTATTATTAGGGATCCTAGATATGTAAATCATGGTACAAAAAAAATTTTGACTTCCACACGAGAGATTTGTGATTTGTTGGGTGCATCCTACGGCCATGTATTAGGTCCTTACATATGAAATTGGCGTTTTGCCGTACTGGCAAATTTGATCTCAAATATCTTCTCTTTGGTTAGGAATTCCAAATCCAAATTTATACAGCTATTTACTCATGTATTTGTGTTTTGAAAATTATAATTCATTTGTTTTTTCCTCAATTGTTTTTTTCTTTGCGTCACTCAGTTTACAAAATGAAAAACTTGAAATATCGCGTTATTTACGAGTACGAGTTCCACCGTGGCACCAGTGCTGCAGAAACGGCTCGAAGGATTAATAATGTGTATGGCGACGGTGCCGCAAAAGAAAACACAGTGCGTTTTTGGTTCCAACGTTTTCGTTCTGGAAATTTCGACCTGCAGAACAAGCCCCGTGGACGGCCGGAGACCAAAGTTGATAATGAAGAATTGAAGGCTATTGTGGAAGCGGATCCATCGCAAACCACATCCGAGTTAGCTGCAGGCTGCGGTGTTAGTGATAAAACTGTTTTAATCCACTTGAAGCAAATTGGTAAGGTGAAAAAGCTTGAAAGGTGGGTACCTCACGAATTGAGTGAAGCAAATCAACAAACGCGCGTTGACTGCTGCGTTGCATTACTCAACCGGCACAATAATGAAGGGATTTTAAATCGAATCATTACCTGTGATGAAAAGTGGATCCTGTACGATAATCGGAAGCGCTCATCGCAATGGCTGAACCCTGCCGAACCAGCCAAACCATGCCCCAAGCGAAAATTGACTCCAAAAAAGTTACTTGTGAGCGTTTGGTGGACTAGTGCTGGTGTCGTTCACTACAGCTTTCTTAAATCTGGCCAGACGATTACGGCAGATGTCTATTGTCAGCAACTGCAAACCATGATGGAAAAGCTAGCTGCTAAACAACCGAGGCTGGTTAATCGCTCTAGGCCACTGCTGCTTCATGATAACGCTAGACCACACACTGCACAACAGACGGCTACCAAATTAGAGGAGCTTCAATTAGAATGTCTAAGACATCCACCGTACTCTCCGGACCTTGCCCCAACAGATTACCATTTTTTTTGAAATTTGGATAACTTCTTGCAAAGGAAAAAATTCAACTCCGATGGGGCAGTCCAAACCGCCTTCAAAGATTTTATTGATTCCCGTCCGAATGGTTTTTTTAGTAAAGGGATCGATGAACTACCTATGAGATGGCAAAAGTGCATAGATAGCAATGGTACATACTTTGATTAAATAAATATATTATAATTAAAAAAAATCGGCTTTATGTTCCTCCCATACTAAACGCCAATTTCATATGTAAGGACCTAATATTTGGTCTTCTGCTGGTTTACTATGAGACCCATGTTTTTGGCAGAACTTTCAAGATTTATGAAGGCATTATGTAAAGCATCGGGAGTTTTCGCAATTATGTCGATATCATCAGCGTAAGCTAATAGTTGCACAGAGTTTGAAATGAGAGAGAGAGAGCACAGTGTCAAATGTCGTTGCTCGTATCTCAATTCCCGAGTCACAAATACCTTTTACTAAGGCTATGTTGAATAAGAGGCAGGCCAATCCATCTCCTTGTCTCACCCCATGGAGCGCTTCAAACTGACTATATGTTTTTTTTTATAAATGATAAATTTTTATTTTGACAAAATACACGGCAATAAAGTTTTTAAAATAAACGTTACAAATGTAAAGTAAAAAGAATTAAAATGTTGGTTAGCAAAATATAAAAAAAATAAAGAGTTCATAGAAAAATACAGTTACTGAGGACATTGTTAGTTTCACCAGATTGATCAGCTTATGCGGTATTCCAAACTCACTCATTGCATTGTATAATGCATTCCTATTTATCCTATCATACGCGGCCTTGAAGTCTCCAAAGAGATGATGTGTTTCAACATTGTATTCTAACGTTTTTTCTAAGTTCTATCTCAAGGAGAACATTTGATCAATGCATGATTTGCCTGGCCTGAAGCCACATTGGTAATTGCCAATGATTTCCTCAGACATTGGGAGCAATCTTTTGTATAAGATGTTGGACATTATTTTATAGCCGGTATTTACAGCACTCAAGTTGGTCACCTTTCTTGTATATTGGACACACAATTCCTAATCTCCACTCTTCGGGCATCTCTTCTTCTGTCCATACTTTTTGAATTAGGTTAGATCCAGATCATCTTAATATTGGCATATTATACATTAATGGGATTGTATAAAATTATTTAAGCCCAGCCACCAGATCCTCTTAATATTGGCCTATTATACATTAATGTTATTTAAGCCCTGCTTAACCTCCAACTGCCGACGTGTGGTCACCAAGTTTGCTAGTTTAGTCCCTTCCTTCGTGGGGGCTCCAAGCCTATCTGTTGCTTTGAGTTTAGTTGCGTGGACGCCGTCTAGAATGGTGTTAGTGTCGGTGCTTGCAAAATCGGTACAATCGGTTGAAATTACAGTGCG
The DNA here is from genome assembly GCA_016648135.1 of Agrypnia vestita. Taxonomy (NCBI): domain Eukaryota; kingdom Metazoa; phylum Arthropoda; class Insecta; order Trichoptera; family Phryganeidae; genus Agrypnia; species Agrypnia vestita. The sequence continues at coordinate 19,996 of JADDOH010014105.1, read as the reverse complement.
GTGCGGACATCAGTGCATACGTAAGTTTTTTGTAAGAATATTTTTTCAGAACTCATGTCTTTTCTGATTGTCGAGATTTATCAAAAATGGACATACCTGGCTTGTCGGACTTAATCTCCAGCCCATCTGTAGAAGATGGTAGCCACCCGAAAAGACCGAGATTGATGGGTAATTAATTGCTGGTAAATAAATTTTGATGAAATTTTAATGGAATCGTGGCTTGAAAAGATAGACTCTGGTGGCTCCGATGCAGACGACGCTGGAGATAATTTTCGCCTAGAGCAAAGCGTTCATGACACCAATACCGGTATGTCTCCTAAGGCCCGGTTGTTTCAAGTTCGATCAAAGTAAGCGGTCGATAAAAGCATAGATTTTTACGAAAACGGATCGTCTGATTGGTGGAGAACATAAAAATCTATGCTTTAAAAGAACGCTTACTTTAATCCAACTTGAAACAACCGGCCCTAAGAAGTCATAGTCCATACAAAGGTTGTGTATCAAAAAATAATTTTCACGTCCAAACAGGACATCTATCAAGTTACTACTTATTCCAAAACTGCTGTATTGAAAAATCATTATATATAATATAACTAGGTATTATGTTTTGTTATATTAAAGGACCTTGGACCAACTGCGTGAGAGCTGAAATACAATACTAAAACCATTCCTCAACTGATCAATCAATCATTATCTATTGTATTCCGGAATTCTGTCAGTACTTATCAAACATTCCGATGCTAATACAGTAAAACCTCGTTAATTCGAAATTCAAGGGACCCGAAAAATAAATTTCGAATTATAGGGGCCTCCGTTAATTCTAAATTTTAAGTACAAAAAAAAATCGCAGTGCGATAGTGAAATTTGCCAACAACATTAAAGTCTCGAAAAAAACGTTAAATTTGTTAAATTTATGCTAATATTTAAAGAAATCACTTTGAAAACGCAATATTTATTATGTTAATGCAAAGATCGCGACATTTTGAGATATTTGGTGTTCTCACTCGCGAAAAAATCTTTTTTTTCCATTTCCGTTACGTCTGGATGGATAGCCATATTCAAAAATGATTTTATGGAATGCTTCTTCAATCTTCACACGAGTTTAATTTTTGATTCCGCCTTTTTTCTGGCTCAAACCAACAATAAATACGTGAAACAATAAGATAAGTCACTAATAACATCAAAAAGAAAATTAAACCTATTTAATAACACAAACACAGTTATTTGGGAAAAAATTAAACTAAGGACAAATTTAAAAACATGAAAAACAATTTAAAACGTGTTTAGGTATGAGAATTAGCGCAAACGCCGCAAACTAAACTATCCGCGCATATCAAGGCAGCCAACTGAAGAAACATACACAGGATTCCCCAATTTTAGGGATCGCGACACAATATGTATAGAAAAGGGGCATTCCATAAGGTACCGTGAATTGATTGCGAAATACACCAAGAATCGTAAAACTCACGAAAAAGCCATTAATTTTTTAAAAAATGTCTGTTTTTGCTAATAAAAAGATCGCGACATTTCAAAGTACCCGATATTGACATATTTGTTGTTCTCACTTGTGAAAAAATCCAAATATTTTTTAAATTTTGTCAAAATTCAAAAAATATTTCGAATGACGCAAACTAAAATTTATTGATTTATGGCGCAAAGGGCTAAAAAATATTTCGAATTACGAATTACCGGAGTTTTCGAATTATCGGGGTTAATTTACTATGAAATTCACATTTTGGGACTTGCAAATTTTAAAAATTTCGAATTATCGGGGTTCGAATTAACGGGGTTTTACTGTATTGTGAAATCCAAGGGACCGAAATATAAAATTTCGTTATAAAAAATTCCCATATATAACGGGGAAAAAAATCCTAATATGTATATTTCGCGTCATAGAAAAAAGTACCGGCCTTAAAAAAGATCGCAAATGGTTTTGAATGAGACCCCATTGTCAATTCATATGGATGCTAACATAATAAGGCATTCAGCAAACAAAGAAAGTTATTTAAAACTAATAATATCCCTGAGGAATCTGACACTTTTAAAATGAGTAGTCACATAAATTTCGTACTTTGCCGCAACTTCTTGTGCGTGGTAAAATGTGGGTCTCTTAAAAATATAATTTATTTTCCCTTATTTAGTTTTGAATTTATTTTAACTCCACTATTTGACTCAAAATATGTACGTCGTATCTTGCATGATAATTTGAATCAACGCAATAACGCATCTTGGTGAGAAAACGCTGCGCCGGTAGTACTGGCCTTCGAAAATGACGTACACAATCCAATCGATGTAAAAATTCATTTATAACGTAAAGAGTGATGAAGGTTGATGATAATAATGAAAATGAATTTTTCTGATAATATTGCGTAATAAATGATCGTAGAGGCGTTTAAAGCGGCCGACTCCACAGGTGACACAGTTGCGGCGCGGTTGTGCCCCGCCGACGGCGCGGCGGCGAGGTTTATTCCCCATCGGGTGTTAGCGCAAGAAATAATGCGCAATATTTTTTTTTTTTCGTTACACATATTGAGATATTTCGATACGTGTATGATTTGTATGAAATTTTTTTGTAATATAGATAATAATTCTAGAGGGCTATGCATATATGTGCCTCATTCTAACCTTTTTTGACAGTCTTCAATAAAACTAATGTCCCAACTGGACTTCATGGTGATTATGGTAAACTGCTTTGTAAGGGCCTGTTAAGATTTATGATTTCAAGGAGAAATTTTAAAGACCTCAATTTAAAAACGCCAAAAATACAAAAATTGCAGGATTCCCCTGCCTTAGAGTTTTATTGCTTTTTAAGATGGGTATGGGTCGCCGTAAAATTATCCCCTGTCAGCCTTTCCCTCCATGACAACCAATCATATTTTCATCTTGACAAAAATTTCATTATACATATTAACATCACTATATACGTCATTATACATATTAACGTCACTATACATATAAATCTCACTATATATATGCATTTTTGTATGAAAAATTGATTGTAGGGGATTAAGTTTGAAAAAAAAATCGATATATGTCATTTTTCGGTAAAACAGGGTTCGTTATAACGAGGTTCTTCTGTATTTGGGTTTTGCGGACTGATTCTAATGTTTTTTATTATTCCTATCTGTTTAGGTGAAGTATTAAACAGGATATCTTATTTCCTTAAAAATATTACGTAATAAAAAGGACTAAAATTCAGTGTGTATATAGAACAGTACTTAACAGGTTGATTCCTGCTTTAATTATGAGTCGAAAATGTTCAAGCAACCATGACCTATTTATTATCAACAGATATGATATCAAAGTTTGCATACTTTTTTTTTAAATATTTCTGACTTATTTTTACCAAACTTACATTGATTATGAAAAATTCATTTGTTTCAATTCAATACAGGTAAAATGAAAAATGCTGCAGAAGTTCCAATTACAAATTTTCCAATTGAAATTTGAAGATTTTTATTTTATTTGACTTGTACTAACCGGTCTGATGCCGGAGCGCAGACCTGCGGGAAAACTTTTGTACCCTCTATGTGCCTGAACGCAGATCTGCGCTCCCAAGACACGTACGCGAATTTGGCCTATTTTACCTGCATTTATGGGTTTTTAAAACTTATTCTTTATTGCCTATCAAGTTTTTTAATGAACGAGTTCTATTTGTCAAGTAACCTCATTTGCCGAGCAAACCAGACTAAAAATCTTTCCAAAAGTCGTCTTCGAACTGCTCATTAATTGTGTTATTTATCTTTTAAAAAAGTGTTTTTTTTTTAATAAAGAAGTGTTAAAATTAAGTATTTTTATATTCTTTGATATATTTAGAACAAAAATATTGAAATACGTGTTATGTGTTTTTGTTTCCATGGTTTTATTCGATAAACTTTGGAAAAGTGGCTAATTATTTCTCAAAGTAATCTCCTTTTAGCTCGATACACCTGACCCAGCGATGCCCCAATTTCTTTAACCCGTCTGAAAAATATGTTTTCTCGAGGTCTGCAAAGTAGGCCTCCGTGGCGGCGATGACCTCCTCATTCGACTGAAATTGCTGCCCGGCGAGTGACTTTTTCAAGTTTGGAGACAAAAAGTAGTCGCACGGAGCCATATCTGGAGAATGTATGGGGCAGCAGTTCGTATTCAATTTGGCCGTGGCGAGGGCAGAGGTGTGAGCTGGTGCGTTTTCATGGTGGAAGAGCACTTTTTCTTCGCCAAATGGGGTCGTTTTTTCTGCAATTTGGCGTTGAATCGACCCAAAAATTCGGCATATTACAGCCCTGTGGTCGTTTTGCCCTTCTCCAGGTAGTCGATGTAGATCACACCCCCATGTGAATCCCAGAAAACGGTGGCCATCACCTTTCCGACCGATAGGATAGCCTTCGCCTTCTTCGGAGCACATTCGCCAGGTGAATTCCACTGTTTCGACTGTTCCTTGGTCTCTGGTGTGTACCAGTTGATCCATGTTTCGTCGACGGTCACGAAACGATGCAGAAACTCCTTCGGATTGTGCTTAAACAGCGTCAAACACTGCTCTGAAGTAGTCTCACGGTTTCGATTGTTGTCCAGAGTGAGCAAACGCGGCACCCATCGCGCCGACAGCTTTCTTATACCCAAAATTTCATGCAGGATATGACCCACGCGGTCTTTTGAGATGCCTACTGTCTTGGCTATCTCTTACACGTTCAATCGGCGGTCTGCCAATACGAAATCGTGGATTTTTTTATGTTATCGTCCGTGGTAGCCGTTTTCGGGGCATCTGGCCGTGGCTCATCAAAAACTGATGTGCGACCACGTTGAAACTCGTTAAACTAATTTTTTCGCCATTGAAAGAGAAGAGTCACCGTACACAGCATCCAAGCGCTCTTTGATTTCACTGCGCGATTTCCTTTCGTTGACAGTAGCTGTCTACGAGAATGTAAAGGTAGTAAATCTCTCTTGCGACAGTGACGCCCTCGGGTGGTGAGGCTAAGTACTTATCGGACCGCCTTCGTACATCGAGAAACCAGAAACTGCAACTCCCTAGCTACTATTGTTGATTTTTACATGAATATAACCATCACAAGAAAGTGTTTAAAAAACAGCAATCGTGTGCGAAATTGCGCGGCAGACTGGGTACATTCCGTGTTACGTACGGCCGACACACGACCGGTTAAAGGGAATGAATTTTTCATATTCGATATAAGTTACTGTAATGATAGTCCAACGTTTTACAAAAAATAATTCCGATATATTAAATTAGACCTCCAGATTACGCCATGAACGTGCCAGCCACGTTGTCCACATGCCACATATTGAAATATTAATGCCATAAAATTATCTGTCTATTTCAATTTAAAGTTCTCTGCCTCTAAAATAACACCCTTTAGTTTGTTTGTACAGGTGTAACAGGGCTAGTCTACAACATTTTACAGATAGATTCCTGATTAATTAATGAGCCTAAAATGTTCAAGCAATAAGATTCTAATATTAATAGTTTGTTATTTTTTATTTTTCTAACGTATCTTCTGTTAAACATTAGATTCTTATTAAAGTAACTTTAATAGAATATTCATAATACATTCACTTCAATACAAGTGAATTAAAATTATAAAAACCTTGCAAAAATTTGAAAAATATAATTTTTGCTAAGTTATTATCATTTTATTTGATAAATGATAATAACCATAAATGAGCAAAAAAAATGACTCACTGATTTTAAATTATGAATGAATATTAACTCCTTAACCGAGGAATTTAGTTTTGCTTATGTTAAAAAGTGGCTATTTTATTTCTATAGGAGTACTGATTATGTCTTCACACTCATAGTAATCATCGCGGTGTTGAAATATGTTGTCACGCCCATAGTGATCATCGCGGTGATGAAATATGTCATCACACCAATAATATATATGTTACAGCGAATTTGCATTTTTAGTGAGACTATACATTCACTAGTAAAAATGTACTTTTCCCGGTCGGCAGAGTGGGGGCAGTGAAAACATCTAAATCAACGAATTCTCAGATTCACTACACATAATCCGTGAAAATACATTACTCAAAGCATAGACAATATATCGGTGAAACCATCAATTTGTATACGTAATTCTTAAAGCGTAGAAAGTATAAAGGCGGCACTACACTAGACGATTTTTATTCATTTTGCGGTCCTATTTTAACTCCTAAATTAAAATAGGACAGCGGCACCGCAAAACGAATACGAATCGCGAAGTAAGGTGTCGGCTGAAAGATCGCGCACTCGGGTTTTTTATGATATCTGACGACTGCCGGAACAAAACGAGGTTATGTCACCATGTAAATATTGGGGGGTTAAGGGAAAATTTTTATTAATGAATATGTATTTTGTCAATTAAGTTTATTAAATATGTTTTTTTTATAACAATACAACAAAAGTTTATTTCTTACAAATATAGAAACATAAATAAACATACACCCGGTATTATTAATTTTAAATGAACCTTTAAAAGTGCGTCAAGTAACAAACACTCGATGCGAAAAATACAAAAATCAAAGAGATTCTAAGTCATCATTTACGTTTGAATTCATTCAGATTCTTCCGCATTTCCAATTTTCTATCTTTTTATCAAAAATGTGTCTAATGTCGTTTGCGTTTCTTGTTTGCGCACGTGTAAGCACAGGTGGTAGATGTACAACATAAAGTGCGCGGTTTTTAAGTTCGCAAACTTACTCGGCTCGACGTCGGTGACAGACGTGAAGCTTGCTCGCACCGTATCATTTTTATGAGTTTAATCGACTGTCTTTTGAATTATAAGATGATCAGAATTTCGTAAGTGTTCGCGATTAAAATTTTAAAAATATATTACGTTTTAGTTACCTACCTAAACTAATCATTGAATATCAAAGACCAGTCCAGAAGTGTGACAGTTCGAGAAACAGAACTATCGCCACAGAATAGAGAATATGCTATCGCTCAAAGGATAAAAATTAGAAATACTGTCGCTTTGTGATGACTTTGGACTAGACTAGTGTAGAATGAGACACAAAACGCAAAATAAATTTTGAAAAACAAGGTCCATGTGCCATTAGAATCTTGTTATAAAATCATATAATGAAGAATTGGTGCAGACGAAACTTTCAACACTTCAAAATGACTATTTTAATAATATCCGTTACCTACATAATGTTGATTTGCACAGAAGAAATTAATAATGCAGTAAGAACCTTGTTCACGCAATGACTTATTAAATTGTTATTCAAGGCCCGGTTGTTTCAATTTGGATAAATAAAAGTTCGTTTAAAAGCATAGATTTTTACGGAAACGGATTTCAGACTTGTCAAATTTAATTTTTGACAGTTCGGAAACCAATAAATTCTCTAGTAAATGCAAGTTAAAATATTGTATTCATTTCTATTGGTGAAATACTCTATGAATATGATAAGAATGACCTTGAATATACTTTCTCTAAAATGACAGTGAATGATGGACTCACTAGAAAATCAGATTCACTGTAACATATACACTTAATAAAAATCTCGTGTGAAGAGAGTGGAAAAATAAAACGCATCTGAGCTGCGTTTTATCAGCAGAAAATAAGCCATATATCGTAACTGCGTTGGAGGATAGTTTTCGAAAGGTCTTGACATAATATGTCATCATACCCGGTACATTCGTTTTCTTAGAATGACGAAATATCTCGTCATTCTCTGGTTAAATGATTCACTGATTTTGATTACGGTCTGAATAGTAAAAATTGCAAATAATTTATTATTACTGACAGATGGCTTCGGGTTCGGGTAGCTGGAAGAGCCGTGCGCCTATGCAGGTAGCCACATCTGCCCCGGGAGCCAACCACGACTCTGAGGGGAGTGAGGGAGAGGTCGGTGCAGCACCTTCGTATCACGTAAGCCTCAGTGAAGCAATCGCCGTCGCTTTGTCAGAGCGCTGCTACACTCCCCTGGAGGCGGACACGCAGCGGTCTACACCGAAGGAGGGGAAGAACAAAAAGAAGCAAAAGGCCAAAGTTTTGTTCAGCACAGGGATTCAGCACCGCAACCAATCTAATTAATTAACCTTTCCGACACATTCTGACGTGTGAAATACATCTTCAATATTGATGTTTTCTTGGCTCTATTTATATTTACTCTTCAACTGTACCTATATTCTTCAAAAAAACAAGCATCTAGTTAATCTCAAAATTCTAAGTCTGGACATTTGCACTTTGCGAATGTTAAAACTTGTCATAGTTTTTTTCTTATTTCATGTAACCATTGGCGACGCCGCATCCTTTTTTGAATAATGCAACATTAAATGGATCATATTATTTGAATTTATTAGGTTATCACATCCCCACGATGATTTTTCTTTTATTATTTTAAAACCTTGATTTTTCTGGCTGTCCCTGAATTATTAAATATTAATGCTGATGTAGTTGTAAAAATGTTACATTGCATCATATTTATTCTTAATGACATATATTTATGAAATAGGTTCCTTGATGTTGGAGACAATTTCACAAGCAAAAGTATGTATGAACTTTTTCATGTCATATATATAGTACAGTAGAGCGTCGATTATCTGAACTAATTGGGGGACGTGGGTGTTCGGAAAACCGGTATTTTCGGATAATCAAACTGTATTGATTCAGCCATACATATTTATGTACAGGTGAATGAATACCATATTTACATTTATATCTTTAATGACAAATAGGAATAGAACAAAAAAAAAGTGCAGACAATTTTGTAATAAAACATGTATATACATACTATGTACAATTAACACTTAAAAAAATCTTCAATCAAATCTGAAATCTTTAACCCGCTTACGAGCGGCTAGGTCGCGTACTTTTTTAAGGACAGATATTTGATACTGGTTGCTTTCAGCTTGTGTTTCAAATTAACGCAAGGCAATATCTAAGCATGTAAATGTTTCAGAAGCACCAATTATGTTTTCATCTTCATTATCTGAACTTGTAGTTGATGAGGTGCTAGCGGTGGCATCAGCCTTATTAGTCACGAGGTCTAAAATTTCGCTAACCTGCATAATTTGGTACTCAGGATCAGGATATCCATCCACTGTTGAACCTCTTCATGACATTCGTGGCAATCGAGCTTTTTTTTAGCATATCTTTCTTTTTTTTTCGTTGCTTACATACATTGGTAAGGTTTGATTTTACTAATTTTATTTCAGACGTATCTTCCTGTTTCTCATTTACACGTACAATTTGAGGATTTTCCACTATACACAAACTTTATTCCACGCTTTTTACAAGTTCTGCTCTTTTACACTGTCCCATGCTGCTCTGATCATGTATGACGCGTCTTTCAAATCAATCTTTTTACGATTTCTTATTAGGCTTTCTTCTCCCTCCTCTTTTTTTTCCAAAAGTAACTTACGTAACAATTCTTTTCTATAATACCATTTAAAAGTCTCAATAACGCCTTGATCCATGAGCTGTAATAATGAAGTCACATTGGGTGGAAGAAATATGACTTTTATTAGTTGGGGCGTTGTCAAGAAGCAATAATGTTTTCTCACTTTTTTATTTTTTAATTGAAGGGCTTTTACAGAGGGTATAAAAGTTTCTTTTCATGAAAATTGTACTACCATTCAAGCACTCTTTTGTGAAGTGTAAACGATAGACATTGTAGACATATTAACGTGTTTGAAACAACGTGGTTTCTTGCTTTAACCAATTACAAGCATGGGCAATCGGTGGCTGCTAGTAGCATTAGCACATGCTAAGGCAGTGAGACGATCCTTGCTTATTTTAGGACCAGGTGTTGCTAATTCACGACGTGAAGCAAGAGTTTTTCATGGCAACGCTCTCCAATTGAGCCCGGTTTCGTCTGCATTGTAGACGTTTTCGAGAGCATAATTTTCTTCCTTCAGTATATCCCTTAGTTTGATTTTGAATGAATCAGCTGCTGATAAATAAGCAGATAGTTTTTCTCCTTTTATTTGAAGCTCACGAATGCCATGTCTTGACTTAAATCGTTTTAACCAACCCGTGCCTGCTTGATAATTTGACGGCCCTCCATCTTATCTTTCATAGACAGGACAACACGTTTACGTTTAGGCATTTTAAATCGAGAGTTTACTTTCACACGGCAAAATTTGGTTTATCGACTAGCGGCTACTTGCAAGTGACATACGAGTACAATTAACAAGTCGCGACAAGTGCACAAGCACTGTAGCGCGGGAGGCGGAAAGCACGCGCGGGTCGGACGGGCGTAGTAGTTTGAATAAGCGGTTGTTTGGATAATCGACACTCTACTGTATATATATATTTTACGTCATTTGCTCAGAATCGAAAATTATTGGAAAATCTATTGTATTCATAAATTATATTTAATCTTTGATAAATATTTACTTGTTGCAACAAGCAATGAATGTTCTTAATTTTTCTTCCGATGCATTTTCCACAGTCTTCTGCCACATTATTTGTGTTACAAACACCGAAAGTGCTTTTATTTTTTATTATCCTTTGTTAATTTGTTTAAATAAATTAAGATGATTTTTTTGTTTGCCAAAAGTGTGAATTGTACTAGGTCAACATAGGTATTTTGACTTGGTACAATGTGACTTTATTTTGATTCACCATCGGGAGCAGTAAAGTCTCGATACACATTTAAAACATCATTACGAAAATATAAAATAAAATATCTGCAATGTGGAAAAAATTTTGGTTTTCAATTATATAATTTATTTTATGTGTTATGATATTGTAATAATTTATGCATAGGGATTTTTGGCTTTGAATAACTTGTAAAAGATGACAAATAAAATTGTTATGAAAATGCTGTTTTTTTACTATGCACGAAACATGTTGCATGTCTCAAATATGTCATGACTAAATTCTATGTTCTGCGGTCATGACCTTTGCACAAAATGTTTTTCTTGCAGCCATAAAGTATTTTGTTAAGATAAAAATGATATACTTTTACTTTATTTCATTCATTTCATATTAGAGTCGTTGCGTATCAAAACCTACCTAACGCCATGAACTATTTTTTTGGCAAATCAAATCTCTTTCACATCTTGTTTATAACTTAAATAAGATGAAACAAAAACTATTGTAATAAGGAATCAATAATAAAACATACAAATAACATGACATAAATGAAATTGATATATTTCGTAAGTTATTTTAAAATTTAAAATGGACTTAAGTTCATTTTGAAACCTGGTCGCTTTTGAAATGTAAGCATTTGGATTTAGGTTGATTGTGAATAGCAAGGAAGCAAATATACAGGGTTATTTGTAAAACATTAATAACCTCGCAGGACTATACTCCTGCCTTGATTATGAGTCGAAAATGTTCAAACTATTGTGACCTAATATCAATAGTCAAGGAGATATGCGACATCAAAGTTTGCATTTTTTTTTTCAATATTTCTGACTAATTTTTTGCAAAACGTTGGACTATCATTACAGTAACTTATATTGAATACGAAAAATTCATTCTTTTTAATATAAGTCAAATAAAAAAATAAAAACCTTCGAATTCCAATTGGAAAACATTCCAATTGGAATCTCCTTAACTATTGATATTAGGTCACAATAGCTTGAACATTTTTGACTCATAATCAAGGGAGGAATATAGTCCTGCGAGGTTATTAATGTTTTCCAAATAACCCTGTATATGTACATATTGATTGCATTATCAGAGGTGTAGTAAAATATATTTAATAATTTGAGGGAGTAGAATGTTTTTAATGTTTTTGAATCCTTTATTTAACAAAGAAGACATTCACATTTTTTCAAAAAGAAAATTTATTAAAAATACATAGTAATAAAAAAAGTACAAAATATAGATTTGAAAAAAAAAATTACAAATGAAAGAAGAATTATTTTAAATTTATTTTTAGTGAAATTTAAAATATAATGAAATTTAAAGTGAATTAAATTTTAATAAATATCATTATTAGTGAAATTTAAAATAAATTAAATTTTAATAATTTTAAGTTCTGCGGGTTAACTATTAATTGTTAACCTGCAGAACTATAATAGTTAACCCGCAGAACTTAATAATATTTATTAAAATTTAATTTATTTTAAATTTCACTAATTTATTAAATTTTTATTAAATTTATTTCATTTTGAATTTCATCAATAATAATTATTAAATTTTAATTTATTTTAAATTTCGCTTAAAATAAATATGGAGTTCTACAAATTAAATACAAAAACCATAAATAAATAATTGTTTTAAACCAATCCGAAAACATTTTTAGAAGAATTTATTGAGAAAGAAAATTTGAACACAATAAAATAAAATAGAAAGCCGGAAAGTAATTCCTAATTATATAACTTGTATCGGTGTACATTGTTGGGACAAAAATCATACGATTAGTTCAACTGCTTCACTTTGCACCTCACAATGTTTATCATCATGACTAAAAATAATTCATAACACAATTTAAAATTGCACCCCTTGATAGTCGTTCAGTTCAGTATAAGTGACCCTATAACTTTTTCTTTGTTTCTTTTCCACCTTGGTCTCCTTACACATTTTCTGCTTTTACCAATGGGTGCAGGTACAATAGGAGAATACATTTTTTTCAAATCACGTGATATCCACAAATAAACAACTAAAAATTTGAATCGCAAATCTGTCAACAACCAAACACAATTGAACAGATTGTGACAATAGCGACCATTGAGTGAAATGTACTAAATGATTGGTCTGATTAATAATATGGCCACCATTTCAAAGACGCTCATTGGTCAGAGGAATTAAGTCGATTATGAAAGACAGTGAATTTGGATATAGGTAGATTTTGAAACTCAAGTTGTTTTTTTACTAGCAATAACTTCAGATTGATACATGTTTTGATAGTAAACTATTGTTATAAATGTAGGATAGAGCTTAAAGAATATATTGGCATTCAAAACGAAAAAAAAAATGGTCGTTGGGTAGGTTTTGATACGCAACGATTCATTATTCTATAAAATTGTGCATACTTCGGATGAATTGAGTTTTACATGATTTACATTCAAAATTATTATTATAAAATAATTTAACCCATAAGAAAAAGTTTTCATTATAAATTGTTTATACGCTAAAAAAAGACCTGTGTGCAGCATTTTTTATTTGATGTCATTCAAACTTCTCTGTACAGGCTTATAGGAACGATTAATTTTCACCTATACTGCTTTATCATAATGACGTCAACCAAGTGTGATTATTCAGGAGCCTAGTCTTTCGAGCGCCGTTCTTAGCATCTTGGAGAAAAAAATTAATTTCGTTTGAAAATAATTCCAGATTTGGCGTAAAATAATTCTGTTTTTGCTTGTAGCTTTGCGAAAAATAAATATAGAAAAAAAGTAAAAACGCCAAAAGATTGAAAAGTAAAAACACTACAAATCCTGATTTTTAGATAGAGCCACCCCTCGCGGAGCAGCGGCTGAAACTGAAAAGCGAATTTAATTCTGAAGTGCATCACTTGGGAACGTTTATTTTCAGCACACTCGATAGCGGCAGTCGTGCTCTGTCGATTGCCATATTTACATGTAAAATCAGCCGACACGTCGAAGAGCAGCATACAAAAATATATAAAACGACAAAAAAACTAAAACGAATGCCGTTCCGTGGACACGCAATTCGGAGCAAAAATTTCCCGTTGACCTGATGCGCGCTATGTGTTGGGAGTTGTCGCACCGTCACAATTTTTTTAACCGAATTAAAAAAAAAAAAAAAACAATTCCGAGGGGGTAAAAAAAATCGAAAAATGGGCAAAAGATGACGCCTCTAACTATTTTATTCGAATGTGATGATCGATTTTTAAATTGGATAATTTCACATTTTACAGATATCTATGAAAATTCTATATTAAATACTCGTAGATTCAGAAAAATAAATTATATTTTCTAACTCAGTATGTTTTCATTCATAATTTTTTTTTCTTATTCTTTTTATTTTTTTATTATTATTAAATTATTCTTATTATTAAAAATTATGTTTTCATCATAATTTTTATAATAAAAATCTTACAAATCGATTCCATTAAAACGCGATGTGATTGGTCGTAACGTTGTTTCAAGAATTATAGATAAACATACGGTGTTCCGGATGGGAACACTTTTTTTTTATGCGGCTCAGTAGTCTTCGCTGGTGGGGCAGAGATCGCCACCAGAATTTGCAGTGAAGCTCGTAGTCCGTGGATATGCCAGAAGTCAAACGCCGAAGTAGTGCTTTTATCGTATTAAAGTCGAAGAAAAAATCCGAAGCGAAGTCCAAGTCAGAAAGCAGTGGTCACAAAAATCCAAGAAAGCAGAGTCCAAAGTAGGTGAGCAGGGTCAGAAAGAAAAGGCAGCAAGAAGATTGTCCAAATAGCGGTTCTCGTACCGACGCGGGTGGCGTATCTGTGGTACCCGCTCAAAAAATGCATTTTATTTATACCAAATTCAAAATTTCACAAGATTGCGTCATAGCATGTTACAGAAACCAATGAGATTGCGTAATTCTGGGAAGGCGCCGCAGCGCTCCCAGCGGCCGAGCGGTGAACTACGTCATTCGCGGTTGCACAATTTCACCGCGCGGCAGATTTCATATGACAGATACAAATTAATTCATAAAAAATGCATTTTAGCTCCCAAGAGACTAATACTGTGTTATTTTGTAATAACAGACCTAGCAGATGATAATAACACAGTTATTTGGACGGGCTGGGTCATACAAGGCCCAAAAAACTAAAATTAAATTCGCCACAAACGGCTCAAATTTTCAAAAATTCATAAAAAATCAAAAACAGCAGTTTTACAAGTTTTGCTATGACAAATGTAATTTGCGCATGCAAGCGCTCATTTTAACAGTAATTCCAAATATTTCAGGTAAATATTTACTGAGTTATAGGCATTCAAAAAAGCGCCAAAAACCAATTTCTTTATTTCACTCTCAGGCGCGCCTATATCATTCCACATGTATAAAAATACATTTTCCAGACAGGCATTCAGATAAGGAATGCAATGACACTACATAAGTAGGAATTCGTCCACGGTAAGCCGCTCTGATTGTCGATAAAAAATTCAACTTTTTAATATTCTCCACGGCGAGCCGTGTGCGCGAGCTTACCGCGACGTGGGCCCGCAAACAGGCGTCTACCGTTTCCAAATCGAGAAAAATACAAAATTTTTCTCACGGTCTTCCAGTACTCATTCATTTCATGATGACCATCTCCACGATGGCGCCCGGTGCAGGCCTTCGGGCCCCCGTGGAGGGTATCCCCAGATACGCATCTCAGACGGGGGCTCGGAATTTGAGTACTAGGCGTTAGAAGTTATAGCCGGTCAGGTAAGTTTGTAAAATCTCTGAATATTCAAAAAACATTTTTGCCCGTCGGCGGATTCAACGGCGGAAAGAAAGAGACGAGACCCTCTGCAGCGAGACTCGTCTCCCGTGTTGGCGAATATTGCGTGCCACACTCATGCCCATTTAGTGTTGGCGAACATCGCGGGTACCGCGTGCCACACACATACTTTACTTTGGGGCGTTACATCGCGGAAGAATCCCTTCGGCTCAAACTTCTAACCTTTGTCCACGCACCAATAGGTGCCAAATAAAAAATTATTTATTTCCATTTTATTCATAAAAATTCATAAAATTCCAATACATTTTTCTCATCAGAGATTCAACATAATGCACATGACAATATTGCATACAAAAAGGGCGCCAAGCGCTGCTTCCTACAAGACATCAACATATTTTTAAAATATTTTCATAACATATACAAATTCCACACATATTTGTATCGACACTTGTAGCTGGAAATAACATCGGCAGCCAAACAGGCTGCATTTTTCATATTCATTCAACAAAGGGCCAATCTCCGGGCTAGTGTCCGGGCGATGTTGTTCTACAGCTAGTTGGAAGCAGTATGCGCGCGCGGCCCCCCTCCAGTCGCGGCAACAGCCGCTGGGCACTGACTTGCGCGCGCTCCGAGCGGCAACCCGATTTTCAGTAGCGGCATACACGCCTCGTCTCCAATGCAATTTTCTGTATGTAGCGGCTGATTTATTGTGGACACGCGCCGCTCATAGTGGTCATGTTATGTTCTCATTTTTTACATGGCTCAACCCTGTCCGTTCCATACGGTGTTCGTCACTGTAATTTGTTTCGTTTCTATGGTAACCGTTCGTCTTCGCTTTGTTTTTACTGGTGTTTGCATGGTTTTTATGTATATTTTGAAATGTTTTGGCCTATTTTAATAAAATGACTATCTAAGAACACATTTAAAATAAAGGAAAATTCGATAACTTACCGAAAATTGATACATCGACGTTGGATTCAGTTTCAGTAATGAATTTCTACATTTGGATACCATATAATCATCCGTATTCTGAAAATAGCAATGTCTGGATCTTTAAGATCTTTATCCCAACACTTAATAGACGATAATAAAAATTAAAAATGTCCAGAGCGGATTTTGTAATTCTACGGCTCAAATACATACATACACATTAAAAGATGATATAAGAAAAATTGTTTCTTACAAACGTATTCATTCTTCATCCACAGCGTCCTGATGAAATATTCGGCGTTACCGCGTATTCAAATCTTCCCATCTTGACATTTGACAGTTATGTCTGGATCTTTAAGATCTTTATCCCAACACTTAATAGACAATAATACAAATTAAAAATAAACGAGACATAGCTTTACGTCGGTGTTTGTTTCTGTAAGTTTCTACATGAGATATATATAGAGGGAGGAGAAAGATGTAAATTGTTATCTGTCAAATGTCAAGATGGGAAGATTTGAATACGCGGTAACGCCGAATATTTCATCAGGACGCTGTGGATGAAGAAATGAATATGTTTGTAAGAAACAATCTTTCTTTTAATACAGTGTATTTGAGCCGTAGAATTCCAAAATCCGCTCTGGACATTTTTAATTTTTATTATCGTCTATTAAGTGTTGGGATAAAGATCTTAAAGATCCAGACATTGTTATTTTCAGAATCGGGCCGATTATTAACACACTACAAACAAGCCGGCTTGTTTTGTAAAAAAACGAATGAACGTATAAATGTGCGAATTTGCTGTTACGTATTATACGTCAGATGACATAAAAAGTCATGTCTAATGTCACTTGCGAAAATAAGCGTTTTGGCGGGAGTATAAAATCGCGATTTTCAAAATCGTTTTTTAATGTTAATATACAAATATAAAAAAATCTTTTTCATAAACATATTTTCTAAACCAAAATTAAGATTATTCTATTTTTTAAAAAATGTGAAATCACCCTATTTCATTCAAACTGTGTAAACAGTCGCAGAAACATCGAAAAAAGGGTTTTATTTTTGTCACGCCGCGAGAAAGAGACGGATGCATAATTCTAAAATACAAAAGAGACAGCCGGATTTTGCACCATTCACATTTTCTTAAACACCATGTTTAACTTACCACCACTTAATTAAACACCAAACAAGAAAATGTGTTCGGACGAGAACTCGCAAAGTTTTTAACGTTGCAAAGTGGTTTTTCGGATTAAAATGAAAAAAGCTGATCTTCGACTCAGTTCTGAGGAGGAGAATCGGCGGGCTGCGTCCGTTTGAAGAAATTTTTGGGATCGACCTCGGTCCACGCTTTTTTTTCGCGAAAAACGAAAACAATCACAATAACCGTGCATATCATCAAAATGCGTTGTCATCGACGTCGAGTCGATGTGCAAAATTTCAGTTCGATTGGATGACGGGAAGTGTGTTAATTTTCACCTCCAATATATTTCCACGTTTAATTATTCACACACGTACGGCGGCGAAACTAATATAAAGAACTAGCTGTTCGTACCCGGCGTTGCACGGGTTAAGGGTTAAGTTGAAAATAAATTTGTGGGGGAAAACAAATATTTCATTATTTTGCCAAGCCTCCAATAAAAACAATGTTTCCATTTAATCAAGGCTCGAATGCATGGGATGTCTATTGAAAAAATATGGCATATTTTTTCCGTCGGGAATATGAATGCAAAATTCGGGTCCAATCGGTGAAGCGGTGTAGGTTTGTAGAGAAAATAGGAGAGAAAATAGAGAGAGAAAATAGAGGAAAGGGTAAAAAGGAAAGAGGGAAATGTCCCTATGTTATCCGCCGGGTCCTAAAGAATAAGTTTCCAAATTTTGAGTCCGATCGGTCAAACGGTAAAGAGTTGCATCTAAAATATATCAGGAGAAGGGGAGGGGGTAAAAAATAGGGGGAATGTCACCTATATTACCCGGAGGGTCCTAAAGAAAAAGTTTCAAATTTTAAGCAAGCGATCGGTCAAGCAGTAGGGGAAGGTGGTCTGGGATGGCATAGTCGGTGTATCTCCACAATTCGCCGTCCAGTGGCGTCTCCATCTACACGGGTAGATCAATAATGCAAACATGTCAAACGTTGCCAGTGCGCGAGAACTATCCGAGTGGACACCATTTGCCTCGCCTAAATTTATTTTTTTATAAAAGATTAACCAAAATTACAAGTATTCTATATGAGATAATATCAGGTAAGTTTGAATGTATTTTGAGGGCTAAGTATGATGATTATGGTTTGCTTAAATTAGAGTTACGTAGCTTTCATATTGATGGAAGTGCAATTTTTTTTCTCGGTTATGTGCCAACAGGGTAAAATGGCATAGGGGGTATGCTATCTCACACAGCAGACGATGTGGGAAGTTTTAATAAACCATTAAGTAAATAAGGCAATATCTAGTACTACTAATTAGTTTATTGTGTAAAATAGTTGGTTTTCTGCAATAATAAGCTGAGGCAGAATATACCGAACCTGCGAGTTCTCAGTCGAACGAACAAACCGAGGCAGGGCGTTCAGAGCCTAATGACTTCCAGTCAAATAACCATGAATCTAACTGAGCGAAGTTCAACTGTAGCAGATATTTTCCTATTGCTCAAATTTTCACAAATAAAATGAATAAACCGTAAGATGGGAAAGTTCGCAATGTTGAATGCACCTCCAGAAATAGCACAACTGAAAGCTATTGTAGCTGAGAAAATATGCTGCAAATTTGAGGAAATCTGCTCGACAAGTTGTGTTGGCAGCTTCTAGTGACGAGGAAGAACCATTTATGTCGGATGATGAAAACCCATCTTGCATTTATCATGGAGTATTGGAGTCATTCTTACTCCAGGGAATGGTGGCTTCAATGTCAAGTTTGCCGTCAATAGTGCCACCGGAATGCATCGGATTACCGAAAACAGCAAAACGCGTTATTTGTGATCTTTTTAAATAACCCTTACCTACAAACATTATAAATAACGCGTTTTGCTTGCTTTGACATCTACCTGGGTGCATATAGTGGGTATTTCTCAGTGTATGCCATCTTACCCTTACGGAGTATGCCATCTCACCCATGGGGGTTGGGTGAGATGGAATTATGAAACTTTTTTATTTTTGATTATTTTTAAAAGAAAATATGGTTTTTCTTAATCTTTTAGATTGTTTATTTGCTAATAATAAACTGTTATTTAATACAGAATGGATATTTATTTCAATTTAATTACGTGTTTTCTCAAAATCATTCTTTTCAAAATCTATGCCATCTCAGACTACCTTCCCCTAGGTACCTACAGATTCGCATCGAAAATATATCAGGGGAGGGGAAGGGGTAAAAGAATAGGGGGGAATGTTGCCTATGTTACCCGCCGGGTCCTAAAGCATACGTATGCAAATTTTGAATCGAATCGAACATTGAGTTTTATAGGTATAGATAGTGTACCCGAGATCTATATAAATTTTCAGCTCTATGCGAATAAACTTAACACTATTTTTTTAACTTATTTGGTCGGACTAAAAATTACTGAGCACACATCGAAAAAAAGTCATCTAAAATAATTTTTTGTGATTTTCAATTTACATTTTTTTAAGAAAAAAAAATTTCTCAATATATTTAATACTAAAATATCTTAGATGGTCCGCGGGATTTAAAATTATGAATTTGGTGGTCCGCGAGGTCCTAAAGTTTATTAAAGTCCTAATCTAGGCCATGTAGAGCCAAATTATAGGTCATTTAGTAAAAACATTGAGATATTATCCTAAATTTTTAGTAAATCCGTAACATTC
>JADDOH010014104.1:0-18743 GCA_016648135.1 Agrypnia vestita | reverse complement strand
TAATAATTTACAAAATTCTGATTAGATCGGATACTTAATCAAAATTACAATTTTATCTGATAAATAATAAATAATTACAAGATAGAAACAAAGATATATTTTAATAATAAATAAAAAAAAATGGAACCCGGGTTACGAGCGCCCGCATTAGTATTTAGGTTTCCAGCTTTCTCTTGCGAGAGATAACGGCGGTTTTTAGTCTTGTATTTTGGCCTTTAAACTATTTTATTCCTATTCAGAAGCTTTCCTCGCGGTTGATACATTTCCGATAAACTTTTGTTTATTTGGGTCACACTTTGGCGGTTTTTTGGTCATATTTGCATGTCATGTAACAAGCGTGCGCGTGATTTTTATGCATTTTCAATTGCCAACATCAGAGCAATTCATTTAACTTTCCACATCACATCGTGTAGTGGACATTGCATCAGGAATGCGAGAAACAATTTACGAAATGAGAATAACCTGTCTGACGACAATATATCGTAGATTCGAGGGATTTCATTGCATCAGGTTTAAGGAGGTTTCGATAGAAATACCGCCCATTGCAGAGGATATAATGACGCAACTTCCGGAGAATTTAAACACAATTACAATGCTTTATATTCGAGTATGTTCCTTACATATATAGTATATATAAAAATCAGATAACAAATTTTTTATCTTGTTGCAGCAGCTATTCAAAATTTTTGAAAATTCGTTACTCAAAATTGTTAAATTACTAAAAATGTAAAAACCACATAAAAAGCCTATCTGATTTTGGTGGCCAGTGCCAGAAGGTATTTTGTATATGCTCAAGCGCTCTGAAGAAGAAAAAATTAAAAATAAACATTACTACAAATTACTATTTCATTGTTATTTGTTTGTTTAATAAAATTGCATTTGATTGCTGGGCCAAGCTCGAAAATTCAAGCTTTAGGCAAATCACTCGAAACACAGAATATCCATTCCCGCAGGTTTTGGAGCCGGAGTTTTTACCAAGTTTTAATCAAAACTTGGTAAAAACAACGGCAACAAAATGAAAAAGTAAATAAAATAATTATTTTATTTCATTTTCATGGAACTCATTTGAAGAATATTGAATAATTTTGTCCATCGAACCTGTTGCTATTGGATGAATAAAATTAATAACAAACAACCTTTAATCAATAAAACACAGTGCCTGAATTTTACAGTAAAATTATGCTAATAGTCCTGAAATGGAACCGAACTTGATGGGCACTGCGTCATTTCCCTTTCCCACAATTTATTAAAATAAATATCATAATTTTACACACAACCTGTTTGTCAAATCTGTGGCACTGTTACCATCTATTCTATTCTGTGGACCAGCATATAACAGTTTAGCCATGTACGAGCACACCCAATCCTACGCAATAAAGTCTGTGTAGAAACATAGAAACATACATATATGTATTAAAATCTTGATTCGACTGGCGCCACCAGATACGCGTGCAATGATGGCGTAATTAATCACCAAATACACCACATAGGACTAACTTATAATGCATTGGCTATTTGTAAGAATGTCTGTGCTGTGCATATTTGTTAGAATTTATAAGCCAACACAAACTACATCTATGTATTTGTGTTTAAAACCCTTCCTGAAAATAATTATCTATCTATAGCAGCATTACAAATTTACAAATTTCTAACTAGAGCAAAATACTGATCTGTTCCTATTAGGAAAATGTACTAAAAGGTCTTGAATCGCAAATAGCAGAATCTCATTTATCGGATACTTTAGGGTTTGTGTCTACCAAGCATGCGCGAGGCGAGTGATTGTATCTCGGGATATTTTGGTAATTAATAGAAAAAAAACTCATTTTTGGACACATTTGATATAACATAAATAGATTATATAATATAGAATATATAATCTATATATCTATAATATAATATATATTATATCAAGAAACCACATTCTATATTGATCTGAAAAAGTTGCAACTTCACAATAAGATTGTGTTCTTGAATATAATATTATATGTGTGTTGTATCAAATGTGTCCAAAAATAAAAAATGAATTAAAACGGTCAATTCTGGCGTCCCATAGCGGCAGTTACACAAAGTAATTTGTGCTTACCGTACCAGAAAATGTGGGTTGCTCTAAAAATGGATAATGTCTGTCAATCAATTAATAAATGAATTACATATAAAAATAGATTGATATATTCACGGAAATGTACAAGGCCGCTGTAGCGTAATGAGATAATTCGCCTGCCCCGGACAGGAGAAGATCCGTGGTTCGAATCTCGGTAGCAGCCAAATATTTTTTCGTGGATTTTGGATTTCTATGGACAAAAATAAAAATTAATCAATTAATGACAATTACATATAAGGTTATTCACGGAAATGTACAAGGCTTCTATAGCTTAGTGGTTAGAGCACCGTCCCTGGAAAGGAGGTGACCCGAGTTCGAATCCCGGTAATATTTATTCGTGAGTAAGATTTTTCTGTATGACTTTCTAATTGATTAATTAATTTGGTTATTAAGGATATATATTTATTTACCGCAGTGCAATGAGCTATTCCAGCATAATTATTAACTAACTAAAAGTAAAGCAGTAATTCGTGGCGTAATGCAATTAAATTAATTGAATTAAAAGTTAACGAAAATGTTACATCTATTATTAAAAATAAAATGACTTACTGGTCACGAAATTTTTTTTTGGAGAGAGAAGTGGTTCACTGTAATTTTTAGTTGTGTGGTAACATAACTAACTATAAGGATTGACTAGTTTTGCGGTTAGCGTAAATTTGCATTCGAACATAAACGTGTAATAAATTTTTACGGCGATGTTGTAAAACCTTATTACAGTTAATAAACCTGTTGCTAACTATTAATACATACATGGTTTTAAATATAAATCTACGGTAGATTTATAATTTTTTGTGTTCATAATACTAAGTAAAGTATTGTTTTTTATGTATTTATTATATGCCCAGTATTCTTTTAGTGTCTCGTTTTACAAATAACGACATTCAGAAAAATAACTTAATTTAATATACTTCTATTTATATGTAAAATTATTAATTGATACAACACTTTTGAATTCTCAATAAAACTAAAAAAAACAATATGAACATGACGATTGCGCAGAAAGAAAAGATGAATTGAGTTTATCTTTTAGAAAGAAAAGAAGATCGCAAAATTCAATCATACACGTGGAATGAAATTATATATTAATCTACCGGGGGCCATTAAGGATAAAGAAAACACATATTTAAGAGGAAACTAAAAAAATATGTGATGCTAAAAATAGTTGGCAAATCATCCGCCCCTTATCCGGAGTAATTTGTCAGTTCTAAGATTACGAAACGCCAAACAATATAATAATATGCCGACTGTATGCAGTTCTTTAACTGTGCACTTCTTTGCACCGTTTATATAAAGTTCGTTTTTGGATAAAAACCAAAAAAAAATGAAAAAAGCTCTCGTAGTATCTGTAGAATTAAAACTATAGAATTCAAATTACGTTAAAATTTTCTATGTAATAATAATATGTGACGATATTTAAATTTTTTTACTAGTGGTATAAAACAAACCTTTGAGTATTACTATAATGAATCTCGAGACTTTAATGAGCGATATAATTCTTTGGAAAACTCAGCTACCCAATGAGAGATACCTAAGTATGTTGTTTGTTTACGTATGATGCATATAACTTTCAAGATGGAAAATGTATACATAAGTTTAGATTTAGAAAGATTTAGATCTAGAACTGGTTGTTTTAAAAAGGAAATAAAATTCATAAATAAACAAATTTGTTATAAATAAAATAATGTATTATTAATGTTTTAACATACGATTTTTAAAGTGAGCCATTTTATTATCTGCATTAAATATTTTTTTTTACCTATATTGCAACATGACTGCATTACATAAATTATATTAATATAAAGTGTGTAGAAATAGAACAGCATTTATAAGAACGGCATTTATAGACACTATAAATATTTCCTTCATTTTTGAAATGTGTAACTTATTACGTTAAGAAATGAAAAAAAGGTTTCAAAAACCAAACTAAATTTATGATTTATTTCAATGGCGGATGAGACACATTGTTTATTATTTTCAAGTTCTAGTATAGGTCTTTAGGTGTATAAACACCAACAAAACGAAACGATATGCCTCGTACGCATGGCTTACATATACTAATTCGATTCTCTTTCTTAATGATAAGAGGTCTACCCGGTAATATTGTTAATTGATATGGCAATAACTTTGTGGTACAACATGATTATTTTAATTTAAACAAAATTGAACTTTGTAATGTTCGTTAAGTCAAATTTAAGATAACTAAGTTTCGAGAGGAGCAGTCCCTCTCATCATCAGGTGTAATTTATAACTAAACTAATTACAGAAAATATTTGAGTAGAGTAATGGATCGTGGAGCAGCGGGCGTGATTTTTTTGTGTGGTCTTCAAGGGGAAGATGCTGAAAAGCGGGGAATTTTGTAAGAATGTGATGTTGTTTATGAGTGTTTTCTAAGAAGTTCGTTCGGATTTCGACGGTTTCTGAACTTCGTTCATTATCGATCCTTTATGGGGAACCGAATGTAGGAGTTTGTCTGTGATTATCGAAATAATGGTTGGTATTAATTGTATGGTTTGAGAATTCAGAGAAATTGTTGTTCCTTGAACAACGGCGATGTTCCTTTACCTGGCTTTGCTAGAAGTCGGGATTATTTGATAGGTTCATTATCAGGTAACAGTGAAGCGGTTTTGCGTGGACGCCTCTCCGGGACGTTCGCACTCACACGAGTTTTCGTGGCGTGAGGAGGGTGATCACTTTAGCATAAAATCCGAATTAGATGGCGAAAGTGTAAGGAAGAAAAAAGTCTATAAAATCATTCTTCACAAATCATTTATTCAGCATGTTGAAATGCATTTTTTTTAAGAACACTATTTTTTTAAATCTTTCGAAATCAAATAATACAGAATAAAAAATATGGCGTCGTATTTTATTATATGTTGACAGTATGCTTTGGGATATTTTAAAGCTGCATTACTCTTAATGGAAATGATATTGCGAGTTGAAATTCCGATTAATAAACGTATAAAGTCGATTACTTTATTAAAATAAATTTGTTTTTATTTGTTTAAATAAGTCTCTTAAAGCGTAATACCATACTGATTTTTACTCCCTTTTTTTTAGCTCGTAGCATCTGTGGTTTGTTGCTACCGGAAAAACTTTGGATCGATTTTTAACCCTTTTCCCGTAATCCAATCGAGCTGAAACTTTGCAGGCAGACTCGGGTGATGATAGAAATGATCTAACAAATTTTCGTTTTAAAAAAATTAATTAATTGTTTAAAAGAATTAATAGTTAAAGTGTAATTTTTAATTTTTAGAAATTTTAATGGTTTTTTCAAATTGAAATCAATGTCAATCAATGAGTAATGACCCCGACGCGTGCAAAAGACCCAAAACCTGATTCAAAGAGAAAGGGAGTATAATAAAAACTTGGTTTTTATGGATTTATTTTTTAAAAGTTTTTTTTACCCTTTTCAAAATTTATTTACCGTTTTCAGTCTCCGCAAATACACACTCAGAACTAAAAAGTATCTTTTATTAATTAAAAAAATAACAAACATTGTGTTAACACTGCAGGGACATATATTGACATTCGTCCTGACAAAGATACAGTAGTATCGAAACCGATTGACTTTAAATTAATCGAGGTGGTTTATATAAATTTACACAAAGTTAACTTTGTACTACACATACGTTGAATTATTATATCTTAATTTGATTTCAAGAAAAGCAGTCTCTCAATCATCAGATGTAATAAGTATTAATTAAAAATTATATCTGATGATGAGACCAATGTTTATAGTAAGAAATTTAGGTTAGTGTAAATTAAAAATTAAAAATATTTATTGCATTATTTGTATGTATCTACTTCTTTAGAAAATGAAGTAGATATATACAAATAATACAATCAATATTTTTAAAAAATGTCAATCTACAATGTTGCTGAATCAATTGCAAAAAAAATTAAAATTATAATGTACCATTAAGTAACCAGTAACTACTGAGTTAAAATTTGTTTGGCTTTTAAATTAATGTAGTCTGACGATATGTTTTATGATAAATACTTAATTGATTCAACGTAAATTAAATTATTATTTATTGATTTCTTATCAGTTAACATTTAATATTAATACTCGTGATTTGCGTTTAATGTTGTTTCCGACATGTAAAATCGAATGTGATTTATGTATTCCGATTTTGGTGCATGCGTGACGTATTTGTAAAGTTGCATAAAGGCAAGTATGTGTACATTTACGGTGAATTATTGTCGTGCTCCATATACCAGATGTTACGTGGCTAACTAAACGAAGTCGAAGCTGGCTGCGACAAGGGCTGTCCGGAGTTTCAGTAGATGGCGCCTGATTTTTATCTTCCGCGTCCGCGCTATGCGGCAAAAACTGGGCGGTTTTTAAGCTCTCGTAGATAAGTATAGCGGCAAATCGACGATGGCTAAGATAATAATGAGATGTATATATAATAATGAGGTACAAGAAGCAAAAAAATCATAATTCACTATTTAACAATGCCCATCTCCAACGTTATCAATACGCTACGCTACTCTAGATAGCGCTGTTTACACAATATTAAATGGCGGCCTAATAAAATATATAAACGTCATTTTTGAGGGTTATATCTAGTATTTATTATAATTACCGTCTCATATAAAAGAAATCGTAAAATTTTCAAGGGCATTGATTTCTCAGAATTGTGCGAAAACAATTCTACTTTTTTTCGGAAAAATGTCAGTGAGGAAAACCCTAAATTCTCTATAGAGATATTCACTCGGATATCGAAATGGTTTTTTCATTATAACTCTCAGTAAGGCTTTTTGTGCTTTATCCACTGGTTTTAGACTAGCTTTATAAGTACCACCCCACCCTAATATTCCGTATCCTAAGATAGAGTTACAAAGAGCATAGTATATTTGTTTTAAGAGGTGTATGTTACGTTTAAGAGATGCTACGTACAGAAATGAAAATATGCATTAGCTTCCTGATTTTGTTTGCTGTAAGTAAAAAATATGTGCATTAAAAATAGTAATGGCGGAATTCAAAAATATACTTGGGTGCGGCACCCTGTCTAGGGACGTCAATGCTCATGTTGATCGTAACTACTCGATTTTGTAAAATATCTGATGTGTGTTAATAATTACCATGTTGTACAAAATTGTCAATCTGCAGTTTAAACCGAGTTTATTTGACGCCAACGGCTGCATGTCAAAGTAATTTAGCGTGTCGAATGGTGTATTTAATCCATACACGCGAATTAATTACTTGCGATAAACGTCGTATGCAAATATTAAAATTATCGTACGCTCAGTAGTTGCCCAACACGAAAATGTGTCATTCTATGAAACAAGTCAATGAAAAATATATAAAAATTACTATATTTTACTTCAGTAATGAAATTCATCCTGCTGCATAAATAGCATCAGTCCCTTCAAAGCGTCTTGAACTTTTTTGAGTTATGTTCTTTCTATATTTACACCAAAAGATGTCGTGTATTTTACTAACAGCAACTGAATCATTGTGGCCCACATCCATTAAGGGGGAGAGGGGTAAGGTTTTTAACTTTTTTTTTTGCATTTTATTTTTAATTTTTTAAATGAATGTATAACATCGCAAGAATATTGTGTCAAAATTTCAAGTCGATCGGAGCAAAATTGACGAAATTATGAACATTTGAGCGATACTCAGACTGATTTTCTTTACCTGCTCGGGCAGCTAAGAGACGCGCTCACCTGCGGACTACCGGACGTGCTATTTGTATTGGAAGAGTTTTGCGTAGACAAGGACAAAAAGATGCTGATGATGAAAGCTCTTTGCTGTGTGAACATGGCATCGACGATTATGTGTAAGTATAAAATAAGTGTTGAGTTTTATTTTGAATTTTACAGTGGGCAAAACTTTAAAGCGTTTTCCCCACATCTCACGTTTGCAAAGTCGGTGTCCCTCATAACTTCAAAACTACTGCACCGATCCTTTTGAAATTTTGAACACTATTTCTGTACATAATTTACGAGGTAACGCTGGAGAGTTTTTTCAAATTTGTTATTAATTTTTATTTTTTAATAACAAATTAGTCGATATTTTTCGCCAAAAATCGCGTTTTTCCCTTCAAAGTGTTCCAAAAAATTGAAAAATTGAAATTTCAAAAAACCCTCCCAGCGTTACCTGGGAAAACCTATTATCTAACGAATGAACATTGATTTTTTGATTTAAGATGATTTAGCACCAAGTTATGATGGACACCGCAATTCTACTTTTTTCCGAGACACGTCCGAATAATTGCTGCCATTGCCGTATTTTTTAATATTTCGTCTTGAAAATTTTACACAATATTCTTCAAATGTCATACTTTAATGTGATATTAGTTTTAATAAAGAGATTATAACTGTGTCGTCACAAAAAATTCACAAAAACATGCCTTTTTTTGTACGAATTAACCTTACCTCCCCCCCTTAATGACATTTTCGACTCCAGACAATCTTTGAAGTACAGATAACTCCCATGAGATTTTTGGACATAAAACTCTCGTATTTCCGGTCCCCGTGTATGTGCAGTATCTCAGATATTTTTCACCTTGTCCTCACTTCGTAATTGTTGCTAATTGCACGTAAAACTTTTTCTATTTATTATTATTTATGCTTACTATTATGATTATTGATGTTTCATTCGTCTACCGGGTGAATCTACGTGTACTGCTTCATGAGAAAGGAATACAGACGTCTCTAGCATAGTCAAATCAAATATACGGAAGGTTCTCAGAATTGAAACCTATCGTAAAAATCGTAAAAAGAATAATATATCCACAGGTTTTTGAGCAAAGACAAAATACTAAACTAGTACATTCATCCGTAAAGATTTTGCCAATTCTTGGACTAGTTACATTTCTGCTGCTAAAAGAAAATCACGAAAATGAAAGTTACAAAAAAGTAGTTGATCATGGCAAAAACACAAGATGCGCTTCAAATCGAATATTAACAATACCAAGAATAACAAACAAATATGGTCTGAGGACACTTGAATATCGAGTTCCAATGTTCTTGAACAAAATACAAAGTACCTTTCCCTCAGGCTTAAAAACTCCAAAGTCAATGTCAGAACTTAAAAAGTGGTTAATAGAAAACGACATTAGTTATTTATGAACTATATTAAGTGTTTTATTATGATAATGACTTTGAACAATTAGTGATGTTAATATTTATATATATTTCTCTTTCTTTTTCCTTAATTTTTGCTATTTATATTTTTAATTTGCTATTTTCTTTATTTATTGCTCTTTTCATAATTTGCTTAAAATTTTAACTTTGTACTGAATATTTCTTTTTGTTGTTTTTTGTACATAATAGTTTTCGTTTTTTATCTCCTATATAGTTTATAAAGTGAATAATATTTTGTAATAGTGTAACTTACAATTGTAAAAATGAACCTACAGACAAACCTCTTTTTAGTCGTTTTGTGGGACTAAATATTATAAAATGTAAAGAAAATAAATAGAAAAAAAAAATGTATGCCTACAGCTTTCAAAAATCGGATAATGTGTGGACGTTCTTACGATGGAATCTGTGAATGTTGCATTGTGTAGAGTGATCACTTAAGAAGCTAGCTCATACTGGTTGTAAACCCTGGGACATCTCACAAAAGAAACTTCCATACACGTTTCTCATATAAATAGCTTCGTCTCTGTGAGACTTCTATAATTCATCTCAACTTTTAGGTTAATTTAATTTTTATGAATAATAAGATATCATAAAAACATAATTTTTCACTTATTTCACCCTGGTATGATGATGAAAGCATTTCATATTAGTATTTAATCAAATCATAAATTTTAAGAAATAAGAGCCGATGGTAAACGATGAATATTGAATGTTAATTTAAAAGTCAACTTAATGTTCAATGCTTTCAAAAGTTTAAAAAAAATTATAAATAACTATGAATAGAACACAACGTTGTTTACTTCACACAATGACAGTTTAATTAAATAAATTAATTAAAACGTTTTCGATGCTTACTGCATCATCTTCAGTATATTACTGATGCATACTGATGCAGTAAGCATCGAAAACGTTTTAATTAATTTATTTAATTGTGTGAAGTAAACAACGTTGTGTTCTATTCATAGTTATTTACAATGAACTTCCACAAAGTTAATCACGAAAATTTCGAAATATTAAAAATTATAACATTTCTCAAAATGAATGTAATAATAAAACTGTGTTGGATTCGGATATATTAAAAAATCGATTCTGTATTTTGGATGGTAGAAAATGCATAGAATAATGCAGTCAATAAATGACCAATTGCCCTAACAAAATTCTTTCTCATCATAATCATCGCCTCGGCTATATTGCACAAATTATCGTGTGAAAACGATTAAAACCATGAAATGACAAGTAGATAATAATCATGCGTTGCAAGAGAAAATTATGACTCATTTTAAAAACAAATTGTCAAGTCATTTATCTTTCCCGGCAGGTATTACCATAGCAAGAAAATAAGAAAACCTGGTTATTGAAAATAAAATGAAATACGAATATAATTTGTATTTCAAGAGTAAATTTAAATTCTCAATATTAGGATGAAAAATACTAAATAAATGATGATTTGTAGATAGTATGATATTCTTGGAAGTGGTAGGTGTCAAGTTAGTGCCGATCACCTCGGCGTCGAGATAATGTGAGAAGGACAATAATGATGAGAGGAACTGCTCCTCTCGAAACTATAATAGTAATAAATAACTCCAATATGAGCGGCTTATTGGTGTAGTGGTCCTGACGCTTGCCTAGTGCTCTGGTGGTCGGTGGTCCGAGCCCCATTCCAAGACATCAGCAAGTTAGTTTGAAAATATTAAAGAATATTAATGCGACACGTGTTCCGTGTTCGCGTCTCTATTTAAACAAAAATAATAGTGTGTATTTGCTGCCAAATTACTCAATGATATTAACATTTTTTTAAATACATTCAACTATTTGTATTTATATAAAAACTATTGAATGGAACAGCTATATAATTTTTAGAACTAAAGTAGGTTTAAATATTTTTCAAAAATCTACTCGAGTTCTTAAATTTATACTAGTTATTGAATGTAAAACATTAGATTGATAATGCTCTCACAAGGCGAAACGCATAAAAAAACATAAAAATTAATCAAGAAGAACTAAAAAACAAGTGTGTTTATATTTTCATATATTTAAATTAGTTATTTTTGAAATTGGTGGGGGAAGTTCAGATCCAGATTGTTATGGCGTAAGCGGGAGTTCATTATCATTATTTTTCGGGTAGAGTGGTGATTACTTTTTACTGAGTTCGATTAGTTTCCATGTCACTGACTGATATTCTTAGGCCATGTACAAAAACACTGGTTGATCTTTATCCCATAAACCGTTTTCTTATAAATTACGGTAAGAAAATAACATATGGCGTAATTTACTAGAGGAATATTTCAATAAATTATTTCTAACGGATATGCCTAAATATGCAAAAGGTAGCCCTAGTTCGCCATACAAACCATCATACATATACATAGCCATACGATTAAATAGT
This sequence comes from Agrypnia vestita, assembly GCA_016648135.1. Lineage (NCBI taxonomy): Eukaryota > Metazoa > Arthropoda > Insecta > Trichoptera > Phryganeidae > Agrypnia > Agrypnia vestita. The sequence goes on along the minus strand of JADDOH010014104.1, from coordinate 7,158 downwards.
GGAGTAAAAAACCGATGCTGATAGAGAGTAGATATTATTAATTGTCCTTCATCAATTTCCGTTGATATTTTGAGAAGCATTCTCAAACATAAGTTACTTGTTTTTAATATCAAAAATGCTCCATGAATCAAAGCATTGGTTGTCAGTGTTGTATGGAAAAATTGAAGAGAGGTAATAGTCAATATGGTGATATTTACAATGGAAACCAGAAATATACCTACACATTATTTAATTTTATTATGGTAGAGTGACTTTTCAAAGCAAAATTTTCTATAATAACAAACATGCTCCATGAATTAATGCATTGACGACCCTCGTAGTCCAGTGGGCATGACACTGGTCTCTCACACCGAGGGTTCCGTTTTCAATTCCCGATGAGGTCACAATTAATCTATATGATTTACTCAAATCAATGTTGTGATGTGTTTCGCTTCTGTAATTTGGCTTCTTGGCTTGTTGAAGCGTAAAATTAAAAATAAAAAAAAAATAAAAATACGACATTGTCAGTGTTTTATGGAAAAAAATTAAGAGAGGTAAGAGTCAGTTTGATGATGTTTACAATGGAAACTAGGAACATGCTCAAGAAAATTTGCAAAAGTTATCGTTTATAACAATACTATCAATATGTTTATTCCAGCGTAACCAGGTAGACCTGGTTCGCCATGCAAGTGTACAAGTTGTATATAAAATTATACATGTGAAGCAAAAGAAGAGAATGTTATATATAGAAAGATATGCTAGACAAAAAATGAGTTGCAGATTTAACTCAAATTCTGTAAAATATTTTATGCAAGTCCCGATATAAAAGTTTCAAGCACGCACCGCGCAATCTATAATTTAAAATGTTCTTGGTTTTGATTGCATTTTTAATAAAATGTTTTTGTGTAATAAATATATCAAAAAATAATATATATTGGCAATTGTTTGTAAAATTGTGTAGAAATTTTGAAGCTCGATCTTCCAGCTGCTATCTCAGAAATCATCGGCTGTTTAATAAAATACGGTTTTCGTCAAGATTTAAAACCATTAAAAAATGCAACGAAACCATTTTCCACATAAATATGTAGGCGTGCATAGTTTTCGCGAAGCTGTTTGTGAACGCCTCAATATGCAGCCTTCAAACATATTATCGAGAAGCTCAAAACGATCACGTATTCGTATCAGTTTGCAAAATACAGTGGCGGAGCCCTATCACAAAGCCTGACTTCTCGTTTTAATTAAAAAACTTAATAAAGTAAACTTGAATTTTATATTATTGTTATTTTTAAAAAAATATTGTGAACATTAATTTTTAAATTATTAAAGTATCATAGTTTTTATGTACAATCTTAAGTAAATAAATACACATATATTAAATAATTTTTCATAATAAGCATATATTTTAAACAAATGGAAATTATGTATATATACATATATATTTTTTGTTTTAAAATATGACAGAGATCTGAAAGGTTTATGTATAATATTTTACGTAATAGTTCGATACAATAATATAATAATAATAATGACACAAAGTCATTTGTTATATTTGGCTGAATTTCACTATTTTTGTGACTTCTATTTTGAAATTGTTACTAGTCAATTGTTTGGTCTGTTGTGGTAGGTCATTGTATAGTTTTAATCCATTGCTAATTAGTCGTGTTGTCCTGTTTTTATTTTGGCTTGAGCAGATAGTTCCGTGGACGATTTTCGTTCATTTTGTGTAATTTAATGTCTTCCTCTTGTATTTCGCCACTTGCCAGCTTGTGAATGAGTTTTAATGTTTCGATTTTTGTTATGTTATCAACGTTTAACTGCTGTGTTATTAGATAAACCGTTTCAATTTATGTCAGGTATTTCAAATTGTAGACTTTTCTGTATTTTATTTTGTTGTGATTGGAGTCTGTTTATGTTTGTTTTGTTTCCGTAAATACAAGCGTTCCGTAAATACTGACTTCTAATTTCAAGTGCAAACATAAAATGATGGATATGGAATAATTTTATTAAAATATAATTATAACAAACCAATACACATCGCATCAATTTGGAAATACTCTTTACATTCTGGCCGCCATGTTGCTTGTCTGTCGGGTCGTCATGTCGCGTCGACGAGGTCTTGCTGTAGCCATGTCGTGACATGTCATGTAGGATACTGTCAGGTGTCTCATGTTGGATTGTTGTGTAACAAGTCATGGCACAAGCCGTCACTAGCGTGTCATGTCACGTTGTTAGTGGGTTAAATCCATCATTCACTTTTATTCGGGACATGGGTCAGACGTATCTTGTATGTAAGTCTAAATAAAAAAACATATTTTTCATTGCCGAAACTTGAAATATTTCGTCAAAATAAAGTGTGTTTTTAAATATATTTTCTTTTAATATCTTAATATATTTTCTCTAAGTATAGATATTATTTTTCTTCTTCTGCTTCACTATTACTTATATGTAACTCTTGTGATTTATATGGCGGACCAGGTCTTGCACATATAACCTGGTAATGCTGGAATCCACTTATTATCTAAATATAATAATTTCGTTGTCTGTCTGTTGACATTACACGGCTGGAGAGAGGTTGAACCTCGAAAGTACAGATGGCAGCGCGACGACTAGACGACATAGCCATCATCGCTTCTCTGTGGTTCGTTAAAATATACTACTACACGTTAGCTAAGACTCGAACCATTAATTTAAGCCTCCTCCATGATTTTTCATGGATGTACGGCTAGTTTATATTAGGATTTGTGCATCAAGTAATGCGCTTTTTCCATTTCCATCTTCAAAAATTAATCAAATCGTATGTTTAAAAAAAAAACAAGCTGGACAGATTATTTTAAAATACATTTTGACATAATGTAATATGTAGAAAAACATATACTGGCTGTTCGTACCCGGCGTTACCCGGGTTAACGATTTAGTTGAAAATAAGTTATTTTTTTATTTTTTCAATTGGATGAGTAACTTTGTAGATTGTCATTAATTTTTTTATTATTATTTGTTTGTATCTACTTATATTTATTAATTACACCCATAAATATAATAAATAAATATAAGCAGATACAATTTTTTTTTTTGAAAATAAGTTTATAAACAAAGGTTCAATTGTTTTGCAAAAATCTTAATAAAAACAATGTTTCCTTTAAATCTAATCTGGAATAGATGAGATCCAGGGAGGAAATATGGCCTATATATTCCGCCGGGATCTGTATATGTATGGATATGGACCGGGGATATGTATGCAAAATTTGGATCAGATAGATTGCTCAAACGGTGTACATTTGTATAGAAAATATATAAGTGTGAGGGGGTGGGGTTAAGAGGGAGGAGGAAAATGTCGTCTATGTTACCCGCCGGATCCTAAAGAATAAGTATGCAAAATTTGATCAGATCGGTCAATCGGTATAGATTTGTATATAGAACAGACAGCCAGACATACAGTTTTTATAGAGTTTTACAGGCATATACATAGATAGACAAATTATCCTTAACGATGATCATTATGAAACTCTACAAAGTTGACGCCAATTCTATCTATAGTACGGAAAACTTCAATACCATCTGCATTATTTGCGTGCAAAGTGTGTTTACTAAAATATAAAAAATTGATCAAAATTACGTACACCTGAAATCAGTGATATAAGCTATCATTATATCAAATTAACATTGCAATGTGGATTCAGCGAGCAAATTATCACGTTTTTTGATGTTGTTAAAATTAAATTAGGTATCATTTTTCGAATAGGTACTCATTTAGACTTACCTATTTTGCTTGTTGTGTATAATTGTGTAAATTGATTATACAGGGTTATTTGGAAAACATTAATAACCTCGCAGGACTATATTCCTGCCACGATTATGAGTCGAAAATGTTCAAGCTATTATGAACCAATATCAATAGTTAAGGAGATATGCGACGTCAAAGTTTGCATTTTTTTTCTATATTTCTGATATTTTTTATAAAACGTTGGAATATCATTACAGTAACTCATATCGATTACGAAAAATTTATTTGTTTCAATACAAGTTAAATAAAATGATTAAAACCCTGAAAAAATTCCAATTGGAATGTTTTCCAATTGGAATTCGAAGGTTTTTATTTGACTTGTATTAAAGGGAATAAATTTTTCATGTTCAATATAAGTTACTGTAATGATACTCCAACGTTTTACAAAAAATAAGTCAGAAATATAGAAAAAAAAATGCAAATTTTGATGTCGCATATTTCCTTAACTATTGATATTAGGTCATGATAGCTTGGACATCTTCGACTCATAATCATGGCAGGAATATAGTCCTGCGAGGTTATTAATGTTTTCCAAATAACCCTGTATAAATTACTTACATCTTTCCCAATCCCCCGAGCGCGGCACGCCAATGCCGCGGTGCGTTGGTTGGTTGCAAAAACCTTATAGGTAATTGGTCACATAAGTTTTAGCCCGTTTTTTCCTCGGATCCGGAGATACCGGCCACTGAATATCATACGTGAGAAAAGCCAATTAACCCCGTGGCGGCTGGGCGGCGCGCCGAGGAATGTCACAGTCGAATCTTGCGAAACGCCACATTAATTGATCCACATTTTTCGGTGCGCTGTTTCTTAATTAAACGCCATGGGTATGGTGATTATTTTATGGTTCATTAATCGAATTTCATAGGGATTATGACATAATCTAAGGCTTGAGTACGACAACAGAGATTAAGGGGGGGTAAGGTTTTTAACTTTTTTTTTGCATTTTATTTTTAATGAATGTATAACATCGCAAGAATATCGTGTCAAAATTTCAAGTCAATCGGAGCGAAATTTACGAAATTATGAATATTTGAGCGATACCCAGACTGATTTTCTATACCTGCTCGGGCAGCTAAGAGACGCGCTCACCTGAGGACTAACGGACGTGCTATTGTATTGGAAGAGTTTTGCGTAGACAAGGACAAAAAGATGCTGATGATGAAAGCTCTTTGCTGTGTGAACATGGCATCGACGATTATGCGTAAGTATAAAATAAGTGTAGAGTTTTATTTTGAATTTTACAGTGTGCAAAACTTTAAAACGTTTCCCCACATCTCACGTTTTCAAAGTCGGTGTCCATCATAACTTCAAAACTACTACGCCGATCCTTTTGAAATTTTGAACACTATTTCTATATTTAATTTACGAGGTAAAGCTGGAGACTTTTTAAAAAATTTGTTATTAATTTTTAGTTTTTAATAACAAATTAGTCGATATTTTTCGCAAAAAATCGCGTTTTCCCTTCAAAGTGTTGAAAAAAATTGAAATTTAAAAAAACCCTCCCAGCGTTACCTGGGAAAACCTATTATCTAACGAATGAATTTTGATTTTTTGATTTCAGATGATCTAGCACCAAGTTATGATGGACACCACAATTCTACTTTTTTCCGAAACACGTCCGAATAATTACTGCCATTGCCGTATTTTTTAATATTTCGTCTTGAAAATTTTACACAATATTTTTCAAATGTCATACTTTAATGTACCATTGGTTTTAATAAAGAGATTTTAACTGTGTCGTCACAAAAAATTCACAAAAACATGTTAATTCGTACATTTTTTTGTACGAATTAACCTTACCCCCCCCATAATAATATAGGAAATATCCGATTTCGTTGTGCTACACAAGATTCTCAGCGAAGCTATTGATTCTCTCTCTCTATCTGATATAAATTTGCATGTTAAGCCCCGTATAAGAAACCCGGAGTTCTTCAGAATAAGTCAGCACACTGATAATGTCGGTTACTTTTCTCCCGTCACAAGGTTGTGTCGCACATATATTTTGTATTGTGCTGACCCTAACATTGATGCTGATATTCTAGCAGACACCTTATCTTCGTTCAAAAACTCACTCATACACAACATCCATTTTTTAAAAGATGACATGAACCTATAGATCCATTAAATCAATCATTCATTAAATGCTAATCGCACTACACTCAAACACAAAATATACAATACACATAAATGTACATGTAATTGAAAAAATACATGTTACTAGAGCGTGCCGAAGACACTTGTAATTGGGATAATGGGCATAGTCTTCACTATAATGTTTATTATCAGAGTATTATGTACCTATTATCCTGTTAGTGTCTCTAATAAATAAAAAAAAAAAAAATAAAAAAATAATCTATGTAGTTTATTGACATCCAAAGTTAAACATCAAAATGTATAGATGCCGCGATATGTAGCTAATGATATCACTGCGAATTACGGTTTAACCGTTCGAATTAACACTCGTTAATTATAATAAACCATTTGAATCCAACAATGCTTTGCTATATAAAACATTTAGGTCCCTAATACGCTTTCTACTGGCCACATGGAGGATTTTAATAGCTTTAAACCTTCTCTCTCCGGACAACGCGGCTCTGGCTTCTCACACCGAGGGTTCCGGGTTCGATTCCTGGTGAAGTCACAATTAATCTGTGCGATTTACTCAAGCATGGGTGTTTTGTGTTGTTTTTCGCTTCTGTAATTGGGCCTCTTGGCCTGTTGAAGCGTAAAATAAGAATAAAAAAAAATCGCACTAAAATCTGTCCAGTAGTTTTTTAGTGTAATTATAGCGGATACACATACGAACAACGAACATTGCCTTTTATATATATATTTAGATTTGAAAAATTTAGTCTCATAACATTTTACTTGAGAATTTGAAGTTTATCTATTTAATTTCATTATCATCAGCAGCGCTACAACTCGGGGTGAGACTTGGCAGCTCGCAGCCTTTGTCACCTTCTGTCTGGGGCGCTCCCGTTCCTAAGCAAAACATGTTATTTTTGGATTTCTATGAGATGCAACTGCCCCAGCCCAGGACAGTGGATATATGGGTTTTTTGGATTAAACGACACTTCCTTGTCCCTTCCACCAGGTCCTTCTCTCCAACTTCTTGTGTGACGGCTCCACTGTCGTATACTTTGTGTATCACAACTCTGCTTCTTTTCTGACCTGTTTTTATATCTTACTTTTCTTTTCTTATATAATTTATGATGCTATTTGGTTGCTATTTTTGCTTATGAATTTAACCTGTTTACTTCCTCGCTTATACTGTTTTATGTTACTATTTTGCTATCTTCTTTTTATTTTGATTTTGTATTTAACCTGATTTTATTTCTATTTTTCTTTGCTTCTGTTTTTCTACTTCTGATTATTATGCCGCTGCACAAATCTAT
>JADDOH010014103.1:0-18064 GCA_016648135.1 Agrypnia vestita | reverse complement strand
AACAAACAAACAAACAAACAAACAAACAAACAAATAAATAAATAAATAAATAAATAAATAAATAAATAAATAAATAAATAAATAAATAAATAAATAAATAAATAAATAAATAAATAAATAAATAAATAAATAAATAAATAAATATTAATATGTAGTTATGTGTTCAGTTGTGCATTATGATTATAGTTCGATGACTTAGTTAAAAATCTTCTGAATTAAAAATAAGTTGATTGAAAGATTAATGATTGATTTTTATTAATTTATTTTAACTAACTAAATTTTAATATATACGTATATTCAGACAGTCCCAAATTGAATTGGCCTAAACAGATTACGATACGATAGGGAACTTCTTTTCAATGTAGTAACATTTTATTTTGAAACGTTTTTAATATCTTCGAATTAATATTTCAATGCTATTAAAAAATGTTTCAAAGATTTCCTCTAAAAATGAGTCAAAACAGAAATCTTCGCTGCTGTTTCCCAATCGGCTTATCATTAAATTTTCTAATTAATTAACTTAGAGGTATGCACAATGTGACGTTTCTGAACTGTAAAATAAATTTGGGCACCTACATATCTTGCACTGATCTTATTCATATGAAGCTTACCTTTAATGGATGTTATAGCAAGGTTTAACTTTGCTATAATACCTCTAATCTTCAATCGGTGGACACTCAATACCTTCTCTTCCATTAACGTTATTATTTCCGGCGATAATTGATCAAGCGGCGTTTATGAGGAACGTCACATATTTCGCTCTGATTGGAAAATTTTTGCCCCACTTTTAAACGGTCGCATAAAGAAGATGAAAATATCAACGTACACATCATCTAGTCATTGTATGATTTCGGTCAGTATTCGTTCCTTCTTGAAAAATCTTATCACGTCTTAATATATTCAATATTAGCCCAGATAAACTTTAAATCTTGACAAGGAGTTAATTACAGTTTCAAAATATAATTTTCAATTGTTAGTTATTCAAACATAATTTTCAATTATTTGACTACTCGTATTTTAGTTTGCTGTGATTCAATTTTAGAACTAGTATTATTTCAGTCACGTTACAACGGAAAAGTTTTCTGTCTTCTGTATCAATAATGAACTAATATTGGATCTAAAATTTCATAGATCTCCGCAAGCAGTTCATTTCTCCCCCGGAGGCGATAAGCGTCGAGCTGTACGGGCAGACCTCCCTGCGCTGCTTGCCCCCTCCGGGGACTCCGCCCGCTCAGCTGAGCTGGCTGAAGAACGGCGCCCCCTTCACACCGGGCCCCGGCTCCACGATACTCATTTCTGCGGAAGGCCATCTCCTTGTTTCGCAGGCTACACAGCAGGTAAACTGTCCCAAAATTAAAATGATAGTAGCGATTCTAAAAAAAGACATTGATAGTAGTGGTGATCGATATTCTATCCGTGATATTTAAACGGTTATCACCAAGTCACAGAAACATCCAGTTACTTGACATTGTAATATTCCGTTCCACTGAATCTAGCGCAGCACGCAATAAATATCTTGCTTGTTGTGCCCCGTGTTCCGATCAACATCGGATTATTTGTTCTGTTACAGTCGGAACCGGTTATCACAACTTTCGATACAAACTTTTTGTTCACAAAAAATCTGTCGACGGTAGTGATGGTTAAACCGAAATTTTAACCGGTTACACATGGTACGGTTATTTGAGATTTACATATGGTTATTTTGATGATTAGTAACTATAATGTAACTGTTATCTAGTACCGATAGCTGCCCTTCGATATATGAAAAATAACCTACCAATCATCGACACAATCAGATTCAAATCTCAAATAATGGTTAGTGTGTCGCCGGTTAAAATTCCATTACTAGTCGACGGGGTTTATTCTTCTCATTTTGGAACCGGTTCCAACTTTATACGACTACGATTCGACTTGATACAAAAATTCGATTTTCAGTTCTAGCTTTCGAAAGAGTTTTGTGGACATGATTTATCGCGCTGAGATACTAAATTGAGAAACAGGTCGATCTTATTCGTATTTTAGATAGTGTATGTCAAAAATTGGAACCAGTTCTAAAAGTAATCGAATAAATGATCGGATATGTATCTGAACCTGGAATTGGAACTGGTATTCCGGCGAAACCAACCATCTGTATTTGATAGAATGAAGTATAAATTATGAAGACGAGCAATAAGATGTTTTCCTATTCCAGGATATGGCTAACTACACTTGTGTGGCTGAAAATATTGCGGGAAAGAGGACATCTGAACCTGCGCAGCTCACGGTTTATGGTAAGAGCTCGATGTTTTATAGGCTTTTTATTTCTGCATATTATTAAATTTCGATATTGCCGATTAGCTAGCCCAGATTCATGTTCATGTTTCATGAGCATAATTCAACTTAAAACTCTATGATTATGCGGATTCCTTTTACCACCATTCCATAGAACTGTATTCTCGCACCCCCAGGTAATTGATATATATAGAATTCGCTTCGCTAAGTAGAAACGAGACAGAGTAATGAATTTATTCCTGCAAAATATACATTTTATTTAATTTGATTTTCTTTCAATGTTATATACATAATTAAAAATATATGTTTTATGAATACTATGTAAATTTTTATTACTATTCCTAATATTATTAATATTAATGTAGTTCTAAGCGTGCTCATAAAACATAACAATTAAATTATTTACATTAATAAATAGTTACTTGGAACTATTAATACACACCTATAAATAAAAATGTACGTACATTGCAAGATTTTTAATATTTTTTATTAACATTATATGTTTTTTGTGAGGGTGCAATTTTCGAACATGGTTCCATGATATATAAAACAAATATTATGAATTAATTAAAAATAAAAAAAACAAGAAACATTCTTGTAGTGAAATTGATAAATTTAAAAGTTCCGGGTTCGTATCCCGGTGGTAATCATATTTTGTTTATGTATATAATTTTTCCAGAATATTTTAACTCCTAATCTTAGACTATGACATGTCAAAAAAGCCATTTTGAGATAATTGGACTCTTTGTTTCCATTTTCAGAAAGAATTCAGACCATTTAGTAAACCACTATATATTTCTTATTGTGCACTCTAATTTGCTTTTTTAATGATAGTTTTTTTTAAGATATCATAATCTAAGATAAGACAGATAAATATTTTTACTAAGCAATTTTCAGAAAACTCATGTACATTATTATTATACCTACTTAAAATTAAAACTAAATAAAATTTATTTATGAAAGCATCGAAAATAATGAAATAACACTATTTCAAATATATGTATTTTTTTAAAATATCAGAAACCCAAAGATTTTCTCTTCGAGATTAATTGACAAAATTTAAATTTATTTTAGATGTTACATGTGATCAAATATTTTTGCATGATAAACTTTACGTCTTCTGTTACTAACACATGCGAGTATAAGCACATTTCGGTATTTATTAAAATTCGTGACTGTATTATCAAATAAAAATAGCACTGTCTCGAAATATCACTCATTATGAATTATGAAAAATTAAGAGCATATTTTCTGTCGTCTAGAGTTATGATATTTTTTGACCAGGTAGTCAATAATGATTTCAATAATAAGAAATTTTTTGACTTGTCATAATCTAAGACGAATTGATTAATGTAGTTCGTTTTGAAAGAAATTTAATGGATACGTTGATACTGAAGTGAACGGTGGTTGGAGCGCCTGGTCGCAGTGGTCGGAGTGCCGCTGCCCAGGCCACTCGGCCCAGGGCCAGCGGAGGACGAGGACGTGCAGCAAGCCGCAGCCCATGAACGGCGGCCAGCCCTGCAGTGGACCTGCCATCCAGCGCTCTCAGGACTGCTTGCCTTGCGTTAACAGTGGGTATATTTCATTCTCCGGCGGACCCTCGTTGCGAGGATGACGTCCGCCTTGCTCTAATTATGCATGCGAGCGTGGCTGAGGAGCCCTATTCTGAAATCGCACTTAATGGGTAGTGGGGTTCTGAGTGAAGGGTTTAGCACTTAATATATCAGGATAATCGATGATAATTTTCATGACGTTTTTAATGTTTTTATTGCTTGCCATGGATTGCAGATGGACTATATTATAATTCTGCCTCGTTTGACAAGACAGAATCATTGTTGGGTAAGTACTGCGCTTTCTGTTCCTGTTTCACTCACTTGCCCCGCGTTTTAATAAACATAGTCAGGAATGCCCCGAAACAAAAATGCTGGCAGCGTGACGCATGATCAAGGATGATTTTTTTTTGTTTATTTTATCGTTATAACTTTTTTAAATCTTTTAAATACATAAAAGATTTTTTACACGCGATATTTTGTCCAGTATTTTGGACCGGGGCAAGCGAGTGGATATTTAAACAACTGAATTTTTTATCGAGATATATTATATACTTATTTACAGAACTTATATGCTGTCTGGCGGAAGTTATGACTCACGATAGCAATCGTTAATATGAGTGCACAGTAACGTCCCGTTAAACATATTAAAAAATAATATTTGCCATTTCAACGTGTTACTCGCAATTTGGATTTCTGTACTTGTATTATTTGTTGACTCAAATGTAGTGGTTTTAAAACCTTTTTACCTGTTTATAGGGCATCTGCAAAAAATATCTTAGTTTTGACACTAAAGTCGGGCGGTCGTCGGCTGCCACTCTAGCGCATTTCAGTGCGGTGCATAACGGTGCGCTTTCTGCGTCAGGTGTGAGCGGCCGCTGGAGCGCCTGGTCGGAGTGGTCGCGCTGCGGGCGGGACTGCCGGCAGAGCAGGCGGCGGCAGTGCGTGGGCGGGCCGGGCGGGCTGGGCGGGCTAGGCCCGGGTGCCGAGGGCTGCGCGGGCCGCGAGCTGCAGCTGGCGCCCTGCTCCGGCGGCGGCTGCCGGGACGCCGCGCTGCCCGACCACGAAGGTAGGCCCACTCACTCTGCAACTACCGATTATTAAATCAACACTAAGGCCCCAGACCACTGTGAAAAAATATTTTTTGTCGTTTTTCTTTTCTTTCATTTTCTGAAAGATGCATTTGTAGTGAATGCTCTCACCAAATATTTTAAAGAAATTTGTAAATTTGACGGAGATACAGCGGTTTAAATTTTTTTGTTTGTATGTTGAATTGAATTAACCTTCACAAAAATTTGGAATGCGTTTTTCTAAAAAGTACATCTTTCAACCTGGTTGATAGCATATCAGAAAAACTACACATCCGACTTGCATGCGCCATGTTGTAAACTGTTTGAAAATCCAGTTTCTATGGCACCACGTAGGGATTTTTTTATAAAAGCCCCCTTCTATTTTTTTTTTAATAAATGATGAAAATTTTCTATAAAAAATCGAAAATAAAATGCGCCAGTCTGCCATTTTTTTGTTTTTTTAGATATCGAAATTCCCCTACGTGATGCTATTAACCTATATGTCTAGTTTCTAAATATACTTTTATTTTATTTTTCGGCTGTACCCTATGCCTTAACAGCTGTCAACCACCCAGCGACAAGTTCGCCAGAGTGTCCTCTTGGAAGCAGCGTACACCGAAAACTATACTTTAGATTTGAGTAAAAAAAATTGTATGCAGTCTTCAATATGTAGATATATACTATGAGTAATAAATTTAATAAAATACATGTATCGTTTGCTTGAAAATAATTACGAAAAATACACCCTCATACCGCGCACGCATAGTGGTCTGGAGCCTTAAAACAATGCCAATCCGGACGGCGAAAGTGTAGAACCGACACGGGAGCTTTCTGTTTGATGAAAAGAGAGGATGGGATCCCTCCTACATCATATATACCTAAATACAGGTTAACAAAACACCGTATTTAGGTATGTATTAGTTATTGATTTCGCCCGATGACGAGGGGGACTGCTCCTGTCGAAACTATTGTGTTGACAAAATAACTCGCGTGCGGACACAAGTTCGGTTTAGCGTAAATTAAAATGATCGTGTATCGTGTTCCATCACAAAGCAAACGTATCAATCAAAAATATATTTGAGTTCGCAGTTAAATTATTCCAGGTAGTGGAATGTCGGGCATTTGTGTGTATTTTTAGTATTGCGTGGTTTGGTCGAACCGGTTGCATTCCAATAATGCATGTGTCCCTATGAATATGAATATTGTTTTCTATTTTTGTCTTGATCCAGACATCGCAATATCGCAAATATTATTACAAATCCTCAATAATAAAAATTTCGAATGTTCGTTCTAACTTCGTAACTCGTTCCGTTTTAAAATTTTTGAATGATTTTAAAATTGTTATTAAATAAAATGAGTTTATGTTTTTTAAATATTTCAATTTAATGAAAATTAAAACTAATAAGTGCATCAATTACTATATCGCATATGTCATTGGTATTAATCATTAATCAAAATATACAATTCTCTACGCAACAATGTCCATCACTAACGCTACCAGACGGCAGAAATAATGACGAGGTGTATAAAATGAGGTACAAAAAAGGCTATGGATAGAAACACTGCCAGTAACACTTCAAAATAGCTCAAATAATAGTAAAGTATAAGAAGCAAAAAAAAAACATAATTCTCTTACACTCTTAACTGGCGGCTAAAATATATGATAAAAGTAGGTACGTCATTTTGACGAGAATAATATAAATTAAATTTCAGAATACAATACGTATTTTTACAAATTAAAATAATTAGTGATGAAAGTAAGATGTACAAAACAATAAATAACCTAATAATAAATGCAATTGTGGTTCGTGAATTAACCCAAAATATTAATCTGGATTATAACAACACAAAAGAATTATATTGTGTAGGTGAAAAAATATATTTTGAAATACATTATACAATTTTTAAATTTCTGCATAGCGTAGGTACATGCCAAAATACATGTCGGGTTTCAGATACTAATACTAATTCAATATAAATTTTTCTTTTTTTTTCTTAAATTATTTTTTTACAGTGACAAGCGATGATAATATGTATTTCTTCTGACATATTCTAGTTTAGTTTTGTGACGGTATTTTAACCGGTGAGATAGTAACCGTTATTTGAGATTCACAGCTGGTTGTATTGATGATTGGTAATTATCGCAATTCGACGGGCAATAATCGGTAGTAGGTAACAGTTACATCTCAGTTATAAATAAATACAATCAGATAACAGTACCAATACCAAGTGTAACCGGTTAAAGCAACGGTTTAATGAATCATCACTACCGTGCGTCGGATTTTATCGTACGCAATGTGTCTGGCATATAGGTACGATATCCGGGCGGCATACACTTATAAAATCTTTTCTATGCTGATTTAATTTAGTACTCTCCTCCTTATGTTTCTGCAAAAACGTCTAAAACTTTGTTTTAGATTCTATGGACCTTTCCCTTTCCAATCTTGGTTTGAAATCGGAGATAGTCGCTGTCGGTTGAGGTCCTTTAAAGAAGCTCCGTGGATTGTGGATAATCGGACCTCGTTGACTTATATAAAAATTCAAATGCATTAAAAAAATATTGTAGTGTCCATGGTAAAATTGCTCTGTCTGATATTATAATTTACGCGGTAGTTACTTTAATAATAAAAATAATAATAATGTTTATTCCATCGTAACAAGGTTGTTAGTGCAAGACTTGGTTCGCCATATAAATTACAAATTACATATAGATTATACGGAAGCATAATATACATAGAGAGAAAGTATTAAAAAAAAGGAAGAAAAAGAAAACAGAAGAGCTATTAAATAATTAAAATAAGTATGAAGAAAAGGTAAAAAGAACAGCTATTAAAAAATTAAATTAATATATACCAAAAAAATACGACAATGAATACACATACACATATAAAAACAATTTCAAAGTTCTTAAATAATAGTATCAATAAAAATTCTTTGCGATGCATAATTTAATTTTAACTTTTACATAAACAAAATATAAAACTCAGTTGTCTATGCAAGTTGTAAAGGATACAAATTAAATTTTATAACTTACTTGAATAAATTCAGTGAATGAGAATTAACGTCACCAAGTAGCGGTCCGTTTGATCAGGATGAACATAGTTGACAGTCCGTGTGTGAATGTGGTTTAAAGGAACAGACTTTCTAGCATGTATATTTCGCCTGCCCTCAAGGGACTTCAACACCTTTTACAGTGTGCTGCTCAAAGCAATATTCTACTATGTGTCATCTACTTTCCATAAACTCACTACTTATATTGATAATATCACAAAAATAACATTAACTTTTGATTTAATATGAGAAATAATAAATTCAGCGTGAATCTGTAAGTAATCCCTAACAGAACTCTGACAGCGACATATCTACTCGCATACATTCGAAGAAGTCCGGATATTAGAGGCGGGTCCCCTTCAAACATGCATATACTTATCCACTCGCTTGCCCCGGTCCAAAATAAATTACTTCCGCGGAGATCACTTAAAGCAGTCATATCCAAAAATATGTACTTGCTATCGTGCGTAAAAACCTTTTATATATTTAAAAAATTAAAGAAACGTATCTCAATAAAAAAAAATCATGTTGTCTGTTTATTTATCTATGATAAACGATTATTATCTTTGTACACTTACATAGAAAATAATTTAATTAGGATAAATTCTTGCGTGCGTCGCGCGTCCGGCCGTCTGTTCTAGGGCATTCCTATCTATGTTAAAAAAAAGTAACCCATAAAGACCAAGTTCTTATTATGCTCCCTTTGTTTGTAAAATATAATAACAATTAAAGACGAATTAAAACACATAACATAACACTAAACATACAGTAATTTAATATATTTCTAAAATGTCAGATGTTTTGAACTTTGATAAGACACTTCATGCTTTGTGTAGTGAAGTACCTATTATGTATACCGACGGAGTAATTCAAATTTAGAAAATATTCCGCGACGTTATCGGGCCACCGTTGCTAGTAATCAAACTTTTGTAATGATTCTAATTTGAAAAAACTATTAAAAATTTTACAAATCCGAAATTATACTATAATTATTATTATTTTTTAACGAAAATTTGATAGATCTTCTTGATCGTCGCCACGAGTCTGCTTGCAAAGTTTCAGCTCGATTGGATCACGGGAAAAGGGTCAAAAATCGATCCAAAGTTTTTTCGACGGCAAGCCGGCAAGCAAACAAGCAGACGCCACGAGTTGATATAAAGGGAGTAATGTCCAATTAAATATCCATTCTGACGTATCATTCATTATACTTAGGAATCCTTTTCTCTGGGAAAATTTCAACAATCGTAGAAACGAATTTTTTCCAACTGAGGTCACTGACAAATTTTGTATTTTTCTTCTAAATCCTTTTCTATCCATGAGATTGACGTTCGGTCTTCTTCCATCGATTTTTCCATTTTTGCAAGCAGGCTTGCGGCTCCCTAGTTAAGGATTCTTGTGACGCGGCGAGTAAAGATTGAGCTGGCAGAATGAGCATAAAAATATTAACGTCAACAAATATTAAAAAATATTACCATCAATACCAATTCGGGAATTGCGATGACCAATTTCGCCATAACCATTTTAGATTTTAGAAAATTTTAGAAAATTTGAGACATATATGTGTAGGGTTGCCAACTTTTATTAGAAGAAATAGTCTGAAATAGAGTATATCTGATTTCAAAGGAGGTAAATAAAGAGTACGGACTTATAAAAAAAGAGTATCATTTATTTAAATTTTTTGAAAAGGTATTTTTTGCTACTTTTTGCAACACATAACAAATTTTCATTGTTTTTCAAAGAATTGTACGACTCCAAACATTCTAACTCTAAGTTCACTTTTTCTTGCGACAAAATAAACGTAACCTCAAAACAACTTGTGAAATTGACATCACAGATTTTGACTTAGTGGCTGCGTTCAGAAACGTCCGAGTGTGGCTTGGGGAGTAGGGATTCCCAACTTATTAAAAGTAAATAGTCGACTTTTTTTGGTTACGATAATAGGTATGCATCATATATGCGTGACTGGCACTAGTATAGTAAACGTTGTGTAAAAAAGAGTATTTTAGCGTTCTCTATTAGTTTATAGATTATCGAGTACGCCTACATGATATAGAGTCCAATACTCTATTTTAGAGTATGGTTGGCAACCCTACATGTGTGTAATCTTTCGTAAATTATACGTCTTTTAGTCCATTTTAAAACGACTATAAACTTTAAGTTATCCAGCGAATCCAAAAACCTTCGACACCATGATAAAGCAATTCATTATTTAATCGGGAATATCTTCGGTACGAATTGCAGACTTTATTTTTATTTTGTATAAATTACACTTATCTTGATACTGCAATTTAAGTCATATATTACGATAGTAATAAGCATTAGGTATAAATATACGAATTGCTTACTTCACATTACCTTCCTTATTTTTATAAAAAATCATTTAATCACGACGAAGAATTAGTTATGAAATTTAATCAACTGCTGAGGGAAGTCTTTAAAACGTAAAACATTAAGTATTACTGGACCCTTGGCTCCGACTTTACTGAGATTTTGAAGAAATATTTTGTTTGAAATTATATATTCTCATTTGAAATATCTCTTTTGTTTGTATTTTCCGGATGATTAACACTGTGTGCATAGAATGTGAGGAGCTTAAAGGAATAAAGCAGACAGACAGGTAGCGGGTAGGTGGGTATCTGCAGGCAGCGGGCCAGAAGGGCCGGTAGAAGGAGAGACTGATTAATGTTCCGGTAATTATCTCATTTAGGTCGCTCTTTGTAATTTCAAGGCCCGCGCTTCTCAATGTAAGCATTTTTACCAAGGAGGTACTTGGCCTGTAGATGAAAAGGCCATAATATTCGGAAAGTTCCATTTTCCGTCCACTTTCAAGCGTCTACAGACTTTGAAATGCTTTGATGAATTCATAAAGACATTAAGGCGCGCCGTTTACCAAGGCACTGCTATGATATTATCCTGAGTTTTTTAATAATATTTTCTCTTGACCTTGACCATTATGAAAATGAAACTTTGCATTAATACAATATTTAGAATTTACATATCGAGCTAAGAATAGAATATAGAAATATAACGTATTTTTGTAAAAAATATTGATTGTATTATTTTAATATATCTACTACTTTTATTTGATTAATTACACCAACATGTTTCAGAAAAACCTTTCCATCGTCAGGGTTTTGTATAAAGTGATAAAGATAATATTCGTATAATTAACAATTCAGTCGTTAATAAACTGTCGTGTAAAGATTGTACAGCATTTTGTATTAGAAAAACCGGTCGAAATTTCAACGTAAGTGTTAAAGAGCATTTGAGATGTCTGAATAATCATGTTTTTTCTGAATTTTCAAATCATTTATTAGAAAATGATTTTGATAAAAATTTAGGACTTTCTATTGTACACATAAATAATTTTGGTCTGAAATTGAATAATTTAGAATCATTAGAAAATAGTAAAGCATGTAATAAGTAAACAAAATATTATTAATAATCAATTAAATTTAACTACTAGCCCAATTCTAAAAATTTTTCCAATAATTGCGAGTAATCAAGAACTTCAGTAACAATATTAAAAAATAATTTAGAAAAACAAGAAACGAAAGACATTTCATTCTGATATTTTGACAGTTATACAATACCCTGACGATGGAAAGGTTTTTCTGAAACATGTTGGTGTAATTAATCAAATAAAAGTAGTAGATATATATAAATAATACAATCAATATTTTTTTTTAAATGTCAATTTACAATGTTGTTGAATCATATTTAACTGTAAATAGTTGCGGATATTTTATACGAACCGTATGTTTTTCCGAGAAACGATTCTCGACGTTTCGTTGAATGTTTATTCAATGTCATCAGGAGACGACCTTTACCCGCGGAGATAGAGGGCGGACTGATTACTGCTTTCCAGGCCGCAAATTATTAAAATATATTTTTGTAAACATTATTAACTCTTATCAAGTTTTAGATTAGTTTTAAATCTATTTTATTTATTTCAACACACACAATAGACTAAACAAATAAAATATTACATTTCATTCTTCAATTATTTATATTATTTATGTAATTTAAATTATATTATCACGCTAGAGTGATAATACGTAAAAGATGTTCAATTTTCTCAACTAGACTGAGGCTTGTGGTAAAGGAAACAATAACAATTTTAATCAAACAGTAACAATAATAATTTTAATCAATATAATTAAATTAATTGATAAATTTAACATATTATTTATAGCGCTGTTTTAAGATCAAATTTCGCCAAGTTCGGAGATACGACTGTAGCGTTAGGTACGTGGACTGGGCGATATTGGGCGCTGTAGTGCTAGCGGAGCGTTTTTACACAGAAGCACGCTTTTTATCCTCTGTCGCTTATGAGCGGGGGCGGGCGCAGCTGATGCCCTCTAAAGAAATCTATCCTCGATCCATTGACATCATTAACTTCCACCTACATCGTGTACTTTCTGGGATATGTGCGCTTAAATGTTAAATATAATTCCTTGAGATTTTTGAACATGCACCCTTGAACCGATTTCAAAGACGTATTCACATTCAAAACATGTAATCAATACTCATAGCAAATACATAACTCTTTCCAAATCATCACACAAAGCACCAGAAATACCCCTAAAATTGTATTTTAAGAAGGGTTACTGATATTTGATATTTTGGGGTGAAACCTTTTCAACACCACGGCTTTAATGTGCGATTATTCTTCTGCTGAATTGTTCTCGGATTTGATACAATGTTTAGAGGCGCTGTAATGTGGCAAAAAGAGGAGGGAGAGAGGGGGGGGGGAGGTAGGCCGCCGCCATCCCTGGCCAGCAACTCCCGTGACCAACTGAATTTTGTTAATTAAGCGGTTTTGATTGCCTGTTTTAAATGAATTATATAAATCCATTAGAATATTCTCTTTCCAATATTTGGTTGTTATTCTTAAAATATGCAAAGGTAAATATTGTCACGGGATTGCGGCAGTTGAAATGAAACACTTGAAATTAATTGAAGATATATTAAATAACTTATCTGCACATACCTATTAAAAAATACAAGTGGATTTAGGAGGTCATACATATTTATATCATACGAGTATATAGAGGTTATATTATATATATATATATATATATATATATATATATACCTAACAGAGTGTTGGTTATGATGTTATTTATCTTTTTTTAATCTTTATTTAATATTACATACAGCATTATTTTTTTTTTCTTCTAGTTTATTTAATGATTATTTGAATTTACACTAAATCAAAATGATATTATATTGTTTGTACTACGGCCGAGGTGAAATGTTTATAGGAGTGCGATGGGAACTCGAAATCATGAAACTAAATAAAATATTTTTGTACTTACGGTTCCTAACATCTGAAACGCATCATCCAATTTGTAATTTATGATGTTATTTATGGTGAAATTAACGAGGAAGGAGATGCAAGCATATTTCTCGATTTTCATGGATTCTGGCAGCTGAGTTTTGATCTTCCTTCCCTGTGTGTTTCTCTCGAAAAATTCTTTAAAAAACTCGCGTTTTCTTTGTGATGACAGTTTATTGCGTAAGTAAGATTTATTGCGGTAATTATTCGAGAAGTCAATTTATATGTATGTAAATAACAAGCGATACACCAATGGCGTGTATTCGAAAAGTTTTGTGGTCGAATTTGTGCTTGCGGTAGGTAAAAGGATTTTTTTTTAAATATCACATTAATTAAATAGAAAAAATCTAGTATCCGGGTTATAAATTCTTGCCACTGGAATATGAATCCAGAACATTTCTTTGTCGGGAATTGCGTTTCTCCAAGTAACCTTTATGGAATACGAAAAATTTTGAGACTTATAAACGTAGTCTAAACTTGTGTAATAAATTTGTGAAAATAATACATCTACGATTACATTTTAAAGTATCTATTAACTTTATATCATGCTATGTATCCTAAAAACCTTTGAGTTACACAAGCGAGGTGAGGCCAGGATCAATAAATCTAATTTTTATTTAAACTGGAATAATTGGAATTAAATCATATGTGAGTTGTATCATGATACCGTAGCAAAAATCGTAAAAACTAATAATTTCTCTACAGTTAATATCAAAAACAAACAAAATTTGTATAAACCACAACAAACATCTATATTATATAAATTTCAAAGCCATTCAATACAAACCACACGGAATACGGTTTATTCAATCAAAATTGAACGCTATATATAATCAATATACGTAACCGAGTTCAATGATTCAAACAATTCAAATAATCACACCGATACTTTGCTTTTTGCCTTTCCTAATGATGATGTTGTTATGAAATTAATAAAGTAAAATAAATAATGAAATAATAAATTAAGCGTTGTTTCATTTACAGTGTGGAAGTTCATGATTAACACAATAATCTATACACAACGATTTATTCCACTTATTTGAGTTATGTAAGCCTAAGCGCTTTCGATGGGCACAACCATCATCTTCAGAGGCAATATTAGAAATAATTGTAAATCAATATGGCCGACAAATCGAACATCAACCCTTTACTTTCGGTAAGATAAGATAACTCAAGTTGAAATAAATTATTGTGTTAAATAATGAAAGTTGATTCTAAAATTAATTCCGTCGAAGTAAAATTAACGGATCGTTCCGTTCGCTCCCTTAGCAGGAGGTTAAAGGGGCTTGCATAAAAAACCTTTTTATCATTTCATCGAAGGGATGCTAAAGGCAAAAAGCCTGTCACATGTTACGGTCCTTGCTTACAATTCATAGGCGGTATCTGGTGGTGGTTCCCCCACGACCGATCAATCACGCCGCAGCTTCCGTTATTAAAACAAAGCACAAGGCGCGGCGACCCTCCCCTTCTTCGCCGCTCCTCACGTTCAATGCCACCGTATTTTTCATCCCTCTCATGCTCAGTCATCAGATCTCAATAATCGGTTAAACTAAACACTTACATTTACACAACCAGCTTCTGTTTTAAACAGAACGCTGCTATTAGATCAATGATAATTAACCAACTAAAAACACAGTAAAATAGTATCTTGATGTACGTCCTTAATCCGATCTAGATCTTTGAACGTACACTAAACAGGACGTATACCAAACGATTTTTTCCATAAGAAATATAGAGAATAGATCCGTTCAATGAAAAAAAAATCTTTTCTGTTCTCTGTCACTGCTTTCCCTACTTGGACGTGGTTGAGGATCACAAGGTTTGATGTTTAAAAATCTGTCCAAAGAACCTCTTCTGCTTTCTCCTCAGGATGTTTCGGAAATGTGACATTGTCTGGTCATTTATTAAGGTTTGATTGGGCTTTATTGCGCATCATTTGATGCACGCGAGTCGCATTCCAAACGAAGTCACGCGCCCTGTTTGCGTCAAAACAGGACGTATGTCAAGTTGGACGTATACCGAGTTACCACTACAAATGAATCAAATCAAAAGATATGTATTTCACTTGGCATGTATTATTCAAAGATTTTTAAGATTCATTGCAATAAAAAGTTGATAACTATTTAAAAATGGCATCATAGCTAAAAATCATGTAAAAAAATTACACATTAGCTAAATTGTATGGTTGTTTAGAAGATTGTGTGGGGTATAAAAGCAAAGGCAGCAGTATTCAAAAAATGTAAAAATGTATTGATTTCAGTCGTTGAGGATTACTAATTTAAAATGTACTGAATTCTAGATTTTTGTACCTACTTACTTACTTATCATCACGCCGTTTCACCGTGGGGTAGGCAGAGAGACACACTCTTCTCGCCACATTCCTAATATTTTCATTCTTTACTCTATTATAAATGGATTTTCACACATACGTCTAAGGGATCTCACCTCCACTGCATTCAGTCTACTTTCGTTCCTCTCTTGCCAGCTTCAGGCTTTACTTTAACACATTTTTGTATCTATCCCTTCCAAAATCATATTTTCTATAAAGTTATAGGCTGTGTTTCCTATAAAATCTAAAACTCAGTACATTTTAAATTAGTAATCCTCGGTCACTGTATTCAAAACATTTTTTTTTTGTATAATACTGCCTTTACTTTTATATCCCACATATGATCATCTCACAAAGCAAAAAAAAAATTAAAAAACATGACGTCAATCAAACAAAAACACATACACAAAACAAAATACGTTAGTTATTTCGAGGATAGGAAAATTTAAATAACGTATTCCTACATAACTCCGAACCTAATATTTCGGTATAACGTAACTCGGGGCATTCCTGTAATTAGTTTTCAATCTACGAATCACAATTTTGTCGTGTGTACGAGGTATGCGAGTTTGTGATTGTTCGCAAAATCACTTTCCGAGTGACATACGGCATCTATATCTCCATCCCGCTCTTCTCCGATACACGGTTTGGGCGGGTTCTCACAACCGCAGGATATGGTACAGCCATCCAGCATCCCCGTGGCCCCGTTGCGTTGCGTTGCGCGATGAAGTTTTATGGGAAAAAAACGATCTGGATTACCCTTTGAGATCGACAATAATTAATCTTGTCGGATGGAAAATAACGTACGACTCTCTATATGAAAGCCGTCTGCGAGTTATATTGATGTATGTTTTTTTCACGTTTCATAAATATTAACTTTGAGATGACCCAGGTAGATAGTGGGGCATCGGGTCTTGATACATTTAATAATAATTTAGTATAGCTCCTGGTCCGGCACCAGAGTTAGACATCCCATGGGGTGTGTGTTGAATATATAAGGCGGAGCAAATCTATAATACAAATCATTCCATTGCAAATCAATGTAAATCATATTCTTTTCACGGCTAACGATGTAAGATGACCCTAATGTGGGTCCTACTAAATAATGAAGGTTAGTAAGTAGCAAACCGTCGCGTTCAAAATACAATATATTGGATTATCAAATATTTCATTATTCTTATATGTGAGCGCGCGCGATTGAGCGGCAGGATGCAACCGGTCGACTTCAACCATATGATGTAGCGATACAGCTGTTAAAATTAAATATTCTATACAGAATTATTACTACTACTAAAATTCAACATTTCATATGAAATAATGTTCTATACTATCAGAAATACTTTATACGGTAAATTAACTAAAAATATGAATTATTAACTAACATATTTCTAATTTGCTGTTGAATATTACCTATAAAGATATTGACTAAAACTTTTGCTTTAAATGGAATATTAACTACTTCTCTCATCAAATATTATTCTGCAGCAAATATTCAATGAAATTATAGGAACTAAAATATTTCTAACATCTTGTGTTCGCAGACGAAATTGATAATACCTAATGCCCTTTGCATTTACTAAATATATTACCTAAATAGCCACAGCTATACCATCCTGTCCGTCAGGGGCGAAACATAAAACACAGTTATATTCCTAAAAGTGCTACCTCTTACGCGACAAAAATACCTATTGCAGTCGAGCTATGAATATGAACTATTTCCGCCTCATAATGGCGCCTGGAACCAATACTAAAAACCTCACTAGAAATAATAAATGCGACTAAATCTCGATAAATACAATATATACTATTCGTAATACGTCGTTGAATTGGCACATGATTCGTCTAATGGATGAAGGACCCCGTTGTGTATCGTAATAACTTCAAATTCTTTTATAGGAGCAGTGTGGAAACAATTGCATAATATTACGTAATAAAACATCTAACAAACCTAATAATCTATACATTTATGTTACAATAAAATACGTTCACTAGAAAGAATTCGTGTATTAGAAATAAAACATTTTCGACTGGAGACAACCCAGTAAAATCGTTCGAACGGCGCAAAGGGAAAAATTCACACATATTAAATAACATTGAAATTAATAATCATAAACACTTTGTATTAGCAAATTCTTACCTTGAATGGTTTCGTCTTAGACGTGCATGAACCTGTTCATATTAATTCCGTGAGAAAATAATACATATATTTGCTATTTACGAAATACGACATTTTTGAAGCGAAACTTCTTTATTAATAAGTAGATAAGGTCTCGGGGATGGTTTGTTCGAAAGGATTCTACAACAGCCCGTGAGTTTATATGAAATAATAGTTTCTTTGAATGCTAATTTTGGTTTTTTAAACCCTCAGCATCTCTGCTGAGAGGGGTAGAGGCCCCGCGCCCGCCTAAACCCGGTGGCCGACTTCCTAAGTGACTAATCGGCCCCCCTTGTT
>JADDOH010014102.1:0-35742 GCA_016648135.1 Agrypnia vestita | reverse complement strand
TCATCATCATCATCATTATCACTAGCGGTGGTTCAGCTATATATCGTCAGGTGACGTTTCGATAGTGACAACATCATCTTCATCAGTGAAGGCAGGGTTCCAGTTACACATCAGTCGGAGAAAATTAGGCAGATCCCATCATCATCGATGGCAGGATTCTAGCTGTACACCATTTGGAGAAAATACACCGACATCCCTGGCCAGGGGCTAGGCATATCCCTACTGTCCAGATCCACCTTTCCATCTACTAATACGAGGGGTCATGGCCTCGTGAAACCACATGGCAACCAACCATTACAAGTATTTATTTATGTATTGTATATGTATGTATATGTATGTATATTATATTTTATTAGTATGTATCTATTCGTACGTAGTGTATGAGGGGGCTCTTCACGGGTGGCACAACACCCGTGCGGATGTCTTCCCTCGTCTGGAATGGATTGAACGTATTGAGGCATACCAGATTATAATAAGTACTACCTGGGAGGGTGGTTGCAGTCACTGTAGTGTCGCGAATGGCCAATGGGCTGCAGTTGCTCACAGGCGAGGGTTGGGGAGCCTAGAAAACTCCCCCTCCCCACTCGCATATTTTTGACTTGACAGGTGGCCCGGGACCATCTCTACAGTAGCTTCAGTATATATACCGTAGTTTAACTTAGTTTAACCTGGAGGAGTTGGAATTCGGGGGGCAAACTGGCTCTGAGCCCGGACGCCAGACACTGACGCGAGGGATGGTGCGGTACTTTGCACAGAAGAGGCCCAACATGAAAAGGCGCATCCAGGCTCAGGTCAACGTATCCGGAACTCGTGTCGGGAGAAGGAGGATGGGATCAGTCACCGATGAGCCTTTGGGTATGGAGGAGCCGAATTTAAAGCAAACACATTTTTCGCGTACACATACATTTACACATACCTCTACAACCCCCTCATCCATTAGAATCCAACGTACCACTAGAATGAGGTATAGGGCCAGATACAGGTGACGGAACTTAGGCCGGCTAGTAAATTATCGTAATAATGTAATTGGTATAAAAATAATGCGGAGTAAATATAAAGGATCGTAAGGAATACGCACAGCGAGGTAACGGCGGAAGATAAAATATCAACCAGCAAGGGTGTCGAAGACGGAATCACCCATAGGAGCGGCTACGAAGGACTTGAGGGCTTTCAGGGGATCTATGTACTCTATATGTGCATGCGCATGTGATAACGGCACGTTACTAACCTTTCCAGTGGATGGCGGTCGATCCCATACAGGTAGGACAATGGGGGATCGAGCGGAGAGGGCGTGGGAGCAGAGGATCGCGCACTCTGGAAGCGCAGCTACACCAGATGCAGTGGTTTCAGTCCGTAGGAATGATAGGTAAATAATATAGGGCCACGGAACATAGTATGTTTAGCAATTGCACCGTAGGGCTTAATTGACGTGCTAGGTAGTTTTGTTTGCGTTTTCCATGAACATTCACGAACTTCATACCCCAGTATTGAATTTAAGTAAAGCTTGCGTTAGGGTTACCACTAAACCAATTCATCCCCTATAGTTCGAAACAAAAAATTACACAACGTGAACTGGGGAGGTCTTGAATAAGGCGAGGGTGTTTGGAAATACTACGTTAAAAACCGTAGAGCCTTCACCCGACGTAGATAGATAACTTGTTTGCCTCTAACAAGGCGTAAACTCAGTTAGGAGTAGGATCGAGCTGAAAGGCGAAGAAGAGGACCCATCACACACTTCATGCTTTGAAGATGAAATTCTAAAAACATTTGTCAGTCAATTCAGATATTCGACATTCGTAGTACCTATTATGCATACCGACGCCGACGGAGTAATTCAAATTTAGAAAATATTCCGCGACGTTATCGGGCCGTTATATATCTAATGATTCCAATTTGAAAAAACCAATAAAATTTCTAAAAATCCGAAATTATACTATAATTTTTTTAACGAAAATTTGACAGATCTTCTTAATCATCGCCACGAGTCTGCCTGTCAAGTTTCAATTCGATTGGATCACGGAAAAATGGTCAAAAATCGATCCAAACTTTTTGTTGACGGCAAACAAGCAGACGCCACGAGTTAATATAAAGAGAATAAAAACTAAAAAAATATCTATGATGTTTACAAGTTCTAAGTGACTGACAGAAAATCGGTAATTTTAGTTTACGTTTCGAGTCTATAACTTTTGCAAGTAATTGAATGTTTCGGCGTTAACTTTGTGAAATCCATTATGAACATATAATTAATGAAAAAACTCAACTTTGTCTTTTTCCACTTATATTTGAGCACTTGTTTTACTACATTTTTCGGAAACGTCCATCACTACATGTTTCGTAAACAATTAAAAAATAATAAGTTGAAAAATCCTAACAAATTACACTGTAGTGGGGTTTACAAACTAGAGTGTGGGGATTGTGAGATAACATATATAGGTCGGACAGGCAGATCGATAGAAAAAAGATTTAAAGAACATAAAAGGTGCCTCACAAATCATAATTTTTCAGAATACGTCAATCATATTATAGAAAATAACCACACATTCAGCAATACAAAAATACACATCCTACATAAACAGACATA
This sequence comes from Agrypnia vestita, assembly GCA_016648135.1. NCBI lineage: Eukaryota > Metazoa > Arthropoda > Insecta > Trichoptera > Phryganeidae > Agrypnia > Agrypnia vestita. The sequence goes on along the minus strand of JADDOH010014102.1, from coordinate 33,161 downwards.
CGGCCTAAAACAAAATAATTTAGAAACACTTGAAATTCATAAAAACCTAAACACAACAAATAACATAATCAATAATCAAATACAACCCTTCACATCACGCCTTCTTACAATGTTCCCGATCTCCCACCAACTAGATACCCCCTCCACTTCTACCGAATCCACAACCCACACAACAGACAACCACTCCCACACACCTCAGTCATAATTCACCTGATGAAGGAAACGGACGTTTCCGAAACATGTAGTGAAACAAGTGCTCAAATATACGTGGAAAAAAAAACAAAGTTCATTATTTTATTTCATTATTTGGTTATAACTTTTGCGATTTATGTGACTAAAGAGTAGGTATATATCAATGCTTTCTTCAATAAGCCGATAAAACATTAAACGTACGTACTTTAAATCTTAAATATATTTTATTTATTTATCTTTTATTAACATTTTAACAGGCTAAGAGGCTCAATTACAGAGGCGAATCACATCATAAAACACACAGGCTTAAGTAGGTAAATCATATAGATTAATTATGACCTCGAGTCAAACCCGGAACCGTTGGTGTGAGGAGCCAGTGTCACGCCCACTAGGCTACGAGGGCCGCCAATAAAATAAAATAATTGCTTTTCAATCAAATTTATTCTTGGATATACCTAATGCAGTATTTTTGGATACCATAACTCATGTAGTTATTTTTATTACGAATTCTATAAAAAACTTATTTATATATCGAATTGGCTTAAAATGAATAAATTAAAATCAAATGCAAAAAAAAAAACAAAAGGTATGTTAATAGGAAATAAAAGGAATTATAATGAGATAAAGATAGGGATTTATGAAGAAGAAATAGAAAAAGTCGATACAATAAAATATTTGGGGATAATTATAGACTAAATTATCATTTAAAAAACATGCTCAGATCTCTCTAGCATAGACTATTGAAATATCCGATAGATTCATTGATTTCGAAAATATCTATAATATATATATATATATATATATATACAGAACATTAACAAATTTGATTGATAGAATTGGTGAACGTTGCATTGCGTAGAGTGATCACTGGAGCCAGGTAATACAGGTTATAAGCCTTGAGCCATTGTGCAAGAGACTTCCATCTACGTTTCTAATAAATAAATAGCTTCGTCTCTGTGAGTACTTCATATAAAATATTATAAAACATTTATGTTGTGGCATTTGTCGGATTGTAGGCCAATGGAGGAGATTGTGAAAATATGAGACGTGATCGAATTCTTTGAGGTTGAAGATGAAACGAATACACATATTTTGAAGATGTTTCAGTTTGTTGAAATGATCAACATTGATATCCAGGTAACACAATACCTCTGTATTAAAAAATCAAATATAACTAAAGAAACTTCATCCTCTACGTAAAAAATACCCACTACATAAATGGTTTGCTAGCTGTTGGGCTAATAGGAAATTGTACGTTAAAACAAAATCCTGTACACCCCCTGCTATTCAAGTCATTAGTGCTTTGTTACAGGGTAGCCATCTTAGGCACGCACTATTCCTAGTCTTTGTCAACGATATTGTCGAACATTTTGATAACGTCGAAGTTTTCAGATCAGATATGAGCGGCTGCCTCAAATTTCAATCAAATTTACAAAATTAAATGACTGGTGTATTTCTAACAACTTATTCCGAAATTTTGATAAGTGTAGAAATATATCTCCTATCTATTTTTTGTATTCAATCAACAAAATTAACCTTAACAAAGTAACAGACATTCGGGATGTTTGTATCATTTCTGATGAGAAACTTAATTTAAAAAGCCATATTAATTTTTTTTTAAACAAAAGTATGAAAACCTAAGGTTTCATTCTTAGATCAATACAAAATCTTGAATCAATTTAACGTATTGAGACTTTTCTGTTTGTCCTTGGTCCGAAGCTTCAAGTACAACTACACTATTTGGTCTCCTTTTTACAAAGTTCATATAAATAATATTGAAAGGGTTCAACGAAAATTCTAAAAATTTATAAACTTTAAATAACATATTCCGATAAATCAAATAAATTATACATTTTTGCATACAAATCTTAAGCTACTTTGGAAGATTGTAGAAAACTAACAGGTCTAACATTCCTATACAAAATATTTCACTCAAATTTAGACTTCAGCGAATTCCTGAATGTACCTTACCAGAGGCCTCGTTAAAACATGTTATTTCACTGTGACAATCCTGACACTAACTACCGTTCAAACTCTTGTATATCGCGGATGCATAAATTGGGCAATGAACTTTTTACAGATGTCGACATTTTTAATCCATCTCTTTCAAAATTTAATCATCATTATATTACAATTTATTCCCAAAAAACTTTAATATCTGTAATGTAATGTCTTATTTTCCACATATACCACTTATACGGTGTAATTTTAACTATGTATTCTTATATTACAAATATGCACTAGTTTAAAATATGTATATTTGGAATTATGTCTAAGCCAACCGATATGTAAATATGTCAATTTTATGTATTGAGTATAATATCACTTTTATTACAACTGCACATATTCTTACTTACTCGTGTTTTCAATTTCTCATAATTCATATTATATTTTTACTCTTTTATGTTTTCAAATTTTTCCATCATTCAGGTGTTTTATTGAATTATATCTCTACTCTTCTATATTTTATGCTTTCAAATGCTTCTATTATTCACGTGTTTTATTGTATTATATCTCTCCTCTTTTATTTTTTGTCTATTTCAACACTGATAAATAATTATATTTCTATAATTTACGCATATATGTTGTTGTATTTATATTTTGAATAAATAGTAAGTAAAAGAATATTAACGTTATGATGAATCGTAGATCATTGTTCATTGATTTATATTATCAGTCTGTTATTAATTTTAAATACTCGTATCAATTTCTTATGACAGGAAATTCAATAAATATAAAAGCTTTTTATAAGGCTTTAATTTCATTCATTTTCAACATGCTAGTGAGGTTTCCTTTTGAAAAAGAGTTCAATGTATTTACTTCAATAGCTGTTTTAAACACAAAGCATACTGAAGGTTGAACGTATGACGTAGAGAGAGATGTGCTACGTAGCGAGATGATCTACGGGTAACAATCGTTAGGCAGCGTGACTGCGTAGCGAAGTGTGCTACGGTAGGGATCGACCAGCGAGGCGTCTTGATGATGGCAGGGAAACGAAGTGTTTCGGTACGTCCGAAACACGCCTTTATATCGTAGTTTTGCTTGTGAAACGTGTGGAAAAACTCGTGTAAGAAATCACATGTCTTTTATTTTCCTTTGTTGTCGTGGGAACCGATATGTCTGCGAGTGCATTGTCTGGTATCGATTTAATCTGCAATATGAACACAGACGTCCATGCTTCCAAGTGCACGTGTTTGGTGCTGCGCATCGTGTTTCCGTGGAAAATTCTCAGTGAAAGTCAACGCTGGTTAGAAACGCGTGGGAAAACGAGTTGTCGACCCCACAATACACACACAACTATATAGAGTATTGTATATATATATATATATTGATATATATTATTATACTATTATATATATACATATATATAATATAATATAATATATATCTATATATATATATATATATATATAATACTATATATATATGATGTAAATGAAGGTTTCGCGGGTGTTAGAAAGGTTAGTATTGATTTCTTTGGGTTAACCCGCGTCAAAATCTGGTCCACGTGACGGAAATATATTAACAAGCAACCTGAAGATGCCTGTTGTGATTCAGGCTAAACGTCGGTTGACGAATGGTCCTTCTGAGGACCAGATTTTGACGCGGGTTACCCCCAAAGAAATCAATACTAACATATATATATATATATATAGTTGAAAAATATTCTTCAATATTTTTCTAAGATGGTGACAGCGAACCGTGCATTTCAAAGATGAAAAGCAATGACACGCCGGTGTGTCCACTCAACTAGTGTGCATTTTTTCAATATTTGATATGCCAAGCCCGATTGGTTCACCTAAGATGGTTGACATCTTGCGAGAAGAGAAGATTGCTTGAAAAAGGACGAAAGAGGGAAAATGAAGATCTTCCATAGGACTAACGAAGTGAAAAAAGCAACTCTAAATACTGTTACTATCTAAAATTACTTGTGAAACAAAAGCTTATTCCAATTAAACAATTTAATTGAATTATTCCAAACCACTTTTATGTTTAATCAATGGAAATAATTAGCAGTTCAATTATAACAGGAAGAATTATCTTCGTAGCCATTTTATTAAAAACGTGTTTTGGGAGCACCTACCTACATACATATCTCTCATTTTCTACCAAAATATAAATTTATGTGAAGATATCTCTATTGAATTTCCTCGGTGTAGAAAAAGGAAATAAGACAGGGACAAAGCGTTTTATTCGTCGAATATAAAATTCAGTTCAAATAAGATCTCAAATCCATTTTTCAAACCCTTGTATGTCAAAATCTACATAAAATTTACCAAAAATATATGTATTTAATACTTATTCCAGTGGCGTGCAGCGCATATAAGCAAAAAAGCTGGACGTTAGTAATGATTCTAAGAAACAAATATTAATTAAATAATCCTTACCTTAGAAAGAGTTGATTTGAAATTCTAGCCGTAATTCGTGGCTATGGTTAGATTTCTTTTTTGACGTTTTTGTATACAACTTCATATTAATGCTTATTCTATCTCACTTGTTTGCTCGCAACAGATTTGTTTCCTGTCAAGTCGAGAAAAAACTCGTTCTGAACTGTGTATTTTCCCACTGTTACCGTGTAATAAGACATTTGGCCATCTTTATGTCTGCAAGTTTTTTGTAGTAGTCAAGTGAACTTTTCGTAGAACAGTGTGTTTCTTCGAAAGGTCTGATATGAGGTGGGAACTGCACACACGCAGAAATGACATTGTTACTAATTCAATTGCTTGCACGCTAGTCTTTTTGCATTATTTCTATTTCTCTTTTCTATAGTGAATTCCAACTGTCAAATTATAATATGATCAACATGTTATGTTGAGTACATTTGTTCTTTTCACTTATTATTTTTATTTGAATTACTAAGTACATAATTACAATCAACAGTACAAACTCAATCTATTTCTGTTTACATGAATTAGTTTATGGTTATTTATAAAGAAAGTTCGTTAAATGTAGGTTATTGTATTTTTTTACGCAACGGTTATTTACATCGTTGCCATCGATGATATCATAAATTATTAAATAGTTTGATTTATTTTTGTGAAAAGAAACATATATTTGAAATAAGTCTTATTCATATGCATTATATAATATGTATTATATAAATAAAACCGACTTTTTCATAGGTAGTATATAATTTGGGTTGTACAATGTACATGTACATTGCCTGTCTCACTAGAAGAATCTGGTGGTTGAGTCAGGTGTAAAACAGGACAAATAAGTTGTACAATTAATGTCTGTGGTTCACTTTGTCGCATAAAATTCTCGCCTTTTTCTTTACGACTCCGCCAGATAAAAAAAAATGTTTACGCGCACCTTATATGAAACGTTTTCTCTCCAATAATGTTCTGATATATTTCCGTATGTTCTGGCACTTTCTAAAATTTTCTAGATTATTTGAAAAACTTTAATAATTATATATAGCTTCTTCATGAGACTCCCTTGAAATTGTCGTTCTGGTTTAGTTTTCAAGGATCTTGCCTACTTGCTTGACTGTCTTGAATGTTGCGGGTCCGTATTTCTCCTCTCCTCGACCTTTTCTTTATCAAATTGAATATTTTTCTATGTTGTTTTTTGTTCACAGTCGTAGGTTTTAGTTTTCTGTTCTAAACAGACATGTCGGGAATAGAACATCATGTCGATGACGACTATTAAGATAATGGGTGAGGTCACATTAATAATATGTGATTTACTCAAGTTTGAATGTTCTTACGATGTATCGTATTAGGCCACATGGTTTGTTGAAACGTTAAAAAAATATGTAAAAAATTGAAATATACTGCATATGTCTCATACAAACCAACGAGCATTTCGAATGTAATGTAAAAATAATATACGAGCACGTGAATGCAAGATAATTATAGATTTTTATTTCCAATGCGAACATCGCATGTTTGCATTTCATCAATCGGTCTATTGAAAAATATGCACATCATCCTTGCCGCATTCAGGAAGCCTTCATTTTTAAAATGTTGTTTCTGTGTTTTGATTTTGTTTAAAAATATATATTTTGGTGTAAAAATATTTTGCATCCCAAGTTTAGAGAGCGCACCACGAACTCTAAATAAATATTGTGAAATTAGATAATAATTTTGAAATTTCACGGGATCATGGTTGCGAGAGTCAAACCAAAAACTTAAAATTAATTGAAGTTTTATTAATTAAGTAATTATACTGCACACGAATTCAATAGGAGCACTGTTCTTTAATTCACACTAATTTTTCAGTTTTCAGTAGGTACTCTTCTATTTATTTTCGCTGATCGGAATGGTCTGGTCTCATTTTCTATGGTCTTGTCAAAACAACTCTTTTTTCGATGACCGGGAATATTGCGGAATCGTTTAGTTCATTCTAAATTAACGTAGAATGTTCGAAAGAGTTCGATTTTGATAAGTTCTTATTATTTTAAGAGACCGACCGCCAGCGTTGTTTTTGATCCTGATAGATAGTCCTATTGTGATAGAGTACAAACTAACAAATTACGAAGTTATAACGATTGCAAAATGCATTTTTTTATGACAAAGAAAATTAGAAATCATTTTCCAAACAAAATGATTTAATATAATTGTAAATTAATTATAAAAAAACAAAAACAAAAAATTTATGTTTAAAACGAGGCACAATATTACTGCGCTAGTGTTTAGTTTGCGTATTTAACCCAAGATTTTTTTTTTCACATTTAAACTATTGAGGGCATAATCCAAGATGATGGTCCCGTTGTTCATAAAATAAAAATGAGTATTTCACTATATAATTGAATGTCCTGATTACGAAATGTAAAATAATTCACACTTAAATAATAAGTATTAAATAAAATATTGCATTTTAAAATTTCGATAATTATACCACACCTCAAGTTTAATATTAATAATGTTATAAATTTTTATATTTACAAGAAATTTTAATATTTTTTGATAATTTTAAAACGCTTTTTATTCATATAAAGAGATGATTTTAAACAGTATAGTGTATTTATTCCCACACTTTGAGTTTTAAACCCCAATTTAATTTTTTTTTATAAAAAACACCATCGGAAGTCGGCGATCATTTTGGCGATAATTATTATTAAAAAATATAACTTACAAAAATATAAAATATGTGCTGCAGTTTTAAAAACAATCTGATCTTCTTATTCAAAAATTGTTGTCTAATTATACGTTCTGATACAAATGAATGATATAATTCAACATTTCCGAAAAAATAGCCAAAATATGAATTTGTAGTGAATGTCCAGCCTTTAGAATATCAAGTAAATATTCACTTTTAAACTAAACCTTCTGAGATATAAATATTAGTCTAATTGCGTGAGATATCATAATAATTTCGTTGTCTGTCTTTTCGTCCGACCGTCCGTCCGTCGTAACTTCGTTTAACTTCCGTAACTTCTTTATACTAACATTTTTTCAAATTTTTTTTCTTCTTCTTTCTTTTTCTTTTTTTTATACAAATAAATAAATACTTATTCATTAGGAACCGACATGTAAAAGTACCGTTATTTTTGAAGGGTAACAGCTAGTTTAAAATAGTATTGTTTGACGTTGTGGGAAATAATAGGATCAGAGATGTCGTTAATCGGACAGCTATGTTTAAGTCTATTTGTGAACGTATTGAAGGGATATCAATTTTGTTGTAAACTATTTTTATGGCTTACGAATAATCTAGAGTAACCTAGTCGATATGTCAGAGAAAAGGAACATTCTTTGTATATTTTCTACTCTGGTACTGTAGACTTCCTAATTGGGAAACAGATTACTGATGAGATGACTAATGAATCGTGAAATCTCTTTCATTATTCATAAAATAAAACAGAGGATTCTGGAGGCTGTAAAACTTGGTGTGAAAACAGACCCTAATAAATATACGAAAATAATTAGCTAGTGTATTCATTTTTAATTTTAACCCTCAACCGGAATCATCATTTTGGCACACGTATATGGAATCGTGGGTCCAAATGTAGTCGATACTAAAATGACTTTCATTTTTTGATAATTATTATTATGATTATTTAAGTGATTTTTTTTCAGGAATGAAATAGATAAAGCTTATTGTATAAGGTTGACGTAATCGTGATTATTTTGTGACATTCCGTTACGCGATTTCTAGAAATGATTCCGTGCATAAGTCCTCGAGGGCACACATGTGCCCGACCTCTGAACCGACAAAAACAGATGTGCATAAACAGCACATTCCTGATTTTGCCGCCTTATTTGATAATTACATTTGTAGGCCGTAGAATAAGTAAGGATTAGATTGTTATTTTAGAATAAGGTTTTGCTTGTATGAATATTTTATAGCTAAGTATTAGATATAGTAATAACGAAAGCAAACAGTGTTGGGACTATAGATTACGCGCCAAGGTTTTCGTGCCAAGTTTTCGGTTCGTTTGTTCAACGCAGAACAGGGTTGTGAGGGGGCGCGGGGAGAGGCTTCCCGCACAGGGAAGAGAGATATATCGGGTGCAAGCAGCCACCCGAGGGCTGTCCGTCCCGATATCTCGGCGAGTGCTGGTCCCGATTCTAGACGCCACCTGCTTGGGTGGCCGATATATTTTCCCGCGCCCGTTGTGACGCTATTGGCAGCAGAGGAAGAAGTCGGAGAAGCGACGGTCACCGAGCCTCGGTGGTGACCAGTTCCACAGCGAAGAGTTCCAGAGGGAGGCCAGATGCCTCCCGACAATGCAGACGCAGCGGCGACGATCGGCGGGACAGAGCGCGTGGCCTGGCACAGGAGCCACGGACACCGTGCCTCGCCAGATGTCGGCGCGGATGTCGCGACCGACGCGCCAACACGCGGACGTCGGACTGCTTGCGTTTAGACTAGGGTTAGTTTTAAGTGCGTGATAATTTTTCTAGTTGATAAGCATTCATTGAGAATTGTGTGTGTTTAATTAAATAAAATGTATAAATATCATAATGATTCGTGTGCTGTTTTAAATTTCCCGCTCCGTCCCTTGACAGGCATTTTTATTTGGTATCGAGGACGCGTAGCGTCGCGAGGTAATCATCGCTAGATTGATTCCCGTCTTATCAAGGTCATTCAATTTTAATTTAAGATTATGAAAACTAAATTTATATTTAAACTCATTTTAGTGCATATTTTAATGCTTTAGATTTAAAATTTTGAAAAGTAAGAAAAATATCAAAGTATTTTCTCTTACAATGACTTTATCATCTTTGTAACAAAAATATAAAGTGCTTTTGAGATCTACGATATATAAAAAAAAATTAATGTCTAAACGAGACTAGAAAAATTAAATACATTTTTTTGAAATGCTGTTTACAAACAATTTTAACAAGTATTTTTGACAATATTTATTATTTGTTTAGGGCAATCTTTTACGTTATCTTTGTGTCGCTGATTTCAAAGCTTCAATTTCATCATCTACGTGGTATTTCTCATTGAGGCCACAGGAAATAAGAAAGAAAAAGTAAAACAAGAATATCTTATCATTGAGATATCCCGCCTTTTTAACGTAAAAGCAAAAAAATACATTAATATAAAAAAAACACAACAAATTTAAGCATCTGGTATCGTCAGTCAATTTGGAGCAGACAGCAACGCATACTACCGCTTCTTGTAAACTTTAAGTGCCGAACGTCCAGAACCCGCCGCAGCACGTGACGTAACGGTATTAGCCAGGCGCGCGACATTCTAATTGGGAGAAATTATAATTTTTATTTTTGAAGGGTTAAAATGAACCCGTGATTTCGGTTAAGGGTTAAAACATGAAAGGATTTGTTTTCTTGAGAGAGCAGGGGTGGTAGGTTAGGGACCCTGTGTACGTTAGGCCCGGAGGCGGGGCCAGCCATGCCACTTTTTGGATATTTCAGACAAAGCTCTCCTCACTTGTCTTAGATCTTCATCTTTATGCAGTTTGTTCCACTTGACGACGCCCGCTTTGATCTCAAGTTGGGCGGCACAGCCCCAAAAATTTAACAAGCAAAAAGCTTTTGGTAATTTCTACCCTTGGTATATATAAAACCCACCACGGGAGAGTAAAGACTCGCAAAAAAAAGACAGTTTGGAAATGCAATTAGAATATTTATATTAAGGCCACGCCTCAGGGCCCTTGCAAACTCTGTGAGGAATATTTATAATTATATGTTAATAATATTCATAACGCTACATATGCCGATACGATGTACACTTTGTATTGCACCCTTCTTACGGCATAATGAACAGCATGGCAGTTTAATATTGTTGACATCTCGAATAAAACATGGTGAAAAAGTTTCACTGACGGAACGGTACATTACGACGAATTCCTGTGGCTGTATGACACTGAATTTTCATATAGGGAATTTCAAATTTTTGGAGGTCATAATACATCTATGTAATTTTCTTAGTGACGTGTTTTATATTTATATCAAATTATGTCTTATATGTTGCTAAATAATTTCTCACTCAACAGCCTATTACGCGAAAGAAATTCCGCATACTGAGAGTTTTTTTTTAACGCAGCATTGGTATTGTTGTGCCAGGTTGTCTTAACCTTGGATTTGCTACGAGGCCCAAGGGACCAGGTGGTTTCAGTGGCTGATTCCTCGGTAAGCAAATTTTGGAAGTATTAAGCGATTATGTCAGTGATACGGTAATATGTCAAATCTCCATGAATAACTTTTGTAAATGTGTAAAATATATGAAGTGTATTATTAATATTTAAAGCATTTACTTGGTGGTTAGACATTATAACAGAATGTTAGTTAACTTAGTAAAAACCACTACCAGATTTTAGGTCTACGGGTTTCGAGACGTACCCGTCTCTTCATCAGGACCAACAGTAAACTACTATATTCACAACACTATACACCCCATCCATAGTATTGTTAAACTTTCACCAATATTGATCACATGCGTGTTAATCTTGTCAGAGACAAGCTTGCACTACTAGCCTACAGATCATTCAGGAATCTAACGAAAGAGAGTGAGAGGAGGCGGGGTCTAAAGTGGGTGTTACCCCATCTTTTGTGAACGTTAAATTAAATGAAGGGCTATATGGAAAATTAATTTGGTTATTAATTAGAGGTGCTCTATTATTCACCGCCTCCCTTATATAAAAAATTTCTAAATTATTCAATTTTAAATCTTTAATGTTAGTATTTAATATTTTCACCCCTATTTTTGTGTCAAATTTATGATTATTTTCTATGAGGTGGTTGGAAAATTCGTAAAAATTGATGTTATTAAGACAACTCATATATTCTTTGTTTCTAGTATTAAAATTATGAGATGTCCTTCCAATATAATGTGCTGACAAGATTAACACGCATGTGATCAATATTGGTGAAAGTTTAACAATACTACGGTAGGGGTGTATAGTTTTGTGAATATAGTAGTGTAGTGTTGGTCCTGACGAAGAGACGAGTGCGTCTCGAAAGCGGTAGACCTAAAATCTGGTAGTGGTTTTTACTAAGTTAAATAACAATCTTTTATATGAAGTGTTTCTTGTTAATGGGCCATTTTATATGGCTTAAAATTATGACCTCCACGTCATGATGGATCGGAAGACGCGTGACGGTGTAGTCTAGCAGTGTAACTCTCTGAAGGCTAGCTGAGAGAAATAATGTCCGCTCTTATCAGGTTCAATGAGTCATTGTGACATGTGATGACTTGATGTTTATTGTGACTTTTATGATGATGGCATTAGCATAGAATTATTTAATAATTTAAGGTAAATTTTATCCGATAAGTAATAAATTTCACACAGTTCAATCAATGTAATATTTGAGAGATAAATTAGCATCTTTTTTTCCCGCGAAGATAAATCTAATTTTGGTCAAGATAAAATCATTCAAGTTTTTGTTGAACATTATTGAAATTGATCTGATTTTTTGGTTGTGTCATGGAAGAGACAATTTTATTTCAATTTTTTTTAAGTTCTTACAACAGGGCGATTGAGGCCCATCATATAATTTATTATTTTTATACTATTTATTTACATACTGCTACTATACTATGTTACATTCGCTGAGGCAAGAATACCATAATGTTAAATAAAAAAATAAATGTCATAATGATATTAATTCTTGTTACTTACAGCCCATTGTAAATATCCACCTCACATAATCTGCGTTACACACAAATCTTCCTTTACATTTTATTGCGTTTTAAATAATGTTCGTTGGAGGTGCGACGCCCACAGAACACATACTAAATCACCTCGCCTTGTGACTTTTGCATCTTCCTTGCCTGAATTAGCCGGTGGAGCATCGAAATATCTATCTTCCCTCGCAGATCTTAGGGTCTCAATATATTTTATTTTATTTTCTATCCCTGGGACAGGTCATTTATTACAATTACTCTAATCCAACACTACAAAGACCTGTATGTTACTGTAAATATTTTAATATTAGTTTAAAACATTTTTTATTATATTACCTTTTTGGTCCTCGTCACATTACCGACACATTTTAAATTTAGTTTTCTTCCTCTTAGGTTACAATCCGTGCCATTGGTTTGTAGCAAAGCACATCTCCTTCTCCATTCCGCTCGGTCTCCGGCGATGCTCTTCAGCTCTGTGTAGGAGGCACAATTCACATTTTGGCACACTTGCTTAGGATATTCACGATGAGGACGCCCTCTGGCAATCATTCCCTCTACCATTCCCTCTAGTATAGTTTTTAGCAGATTTTCATGGCGTAAAATATGCCCCATCCATTTTGCACGCCTTTTCGAGATGGTATTCATCATGTGCCTGGTTTCATCGATCCTGCTGAGAACCTCTTCATTCGTTATGTGATCTCTCCAGGAAATTCCTAATTTTATAAATTCTAATTCTACCAACGCAAAAACGTTTTTACTCGTCTTGAATTATAAACGTCCATTATAATCTGTCTATCGTAAAATATTTTGACAGTTTACTGCAATGTTAGAATTAATTATGTATGTGACAAAGTATTAACATTTTTACTGGCTACAGTTGTCGTCGTCGTAGCCGGGCCTCGTGATCGAGGATCCCCTCGCCATTCTGACACAGTTGTTGATGCGCCTCTCATGAGCTTTGCGATGAGAAAATAGGCCTTTTCGAGAGGCGCCGAGGGAATCGTTCATATATTTTATTTAATGAATCTTCTGATTTTAAAACAGAAAATTAATATCATATATTGCGACGTTTAGAACGCACTCAGGTTATGTATGCTATTGCGATGGGAGATGGTTTATTACTCCCTTTTTTTTAACTCGTAGCCTCTGCTTGCTTGCTTGTTTGTCTGACGAAAAAAAAATGGATCGATTTTTAACCATTTGTAGGTTTGGTACTTTATTAATTGATTAAATAATTAATTTAGTTTCATTTTAAGAAAATATCTAGGTATATTTCAAATATATAGAACATGATGAATAAATTTTAATATGACATCTTTCTATACAAAAATGTGATAAAAAACACAAGAGTAGATATGACAAAATTATGTTAAAATAAATAAATGCATTACCTCAACGTGACAAATAGAATCTTTGACTTCTAATGGCCTACTTAGCGATAAACGAAAAAAAATTTACTAGTTAATGATATGCATACAGCGTATTGCCTATACCTTACGTAATAGTTTTCCTATATACATTTATACGTAAATATCATAACGTATCTGCAAAATAGAAATGTGAATGAGAATTTATGGGTGGATTGAAGAAATGTGAATATAAATGCTAAGATATTCAAAGTATCTTCAATGTCACTTTTGTATCTATAAAACTGCATAAATCAATTTTATTTAGCAAGTAAATTTCCCAAAAAAGCAATTCTTTCAAAACAATATAACATCAGGTCAAAGGTTCCTGTATTAATTAACATAAAATACGATTTTCAAGCGCGAATTGGGTATGGACATGCGCAGTGAAAAATAATGATCGGATTGTACAAGTATATTCTTGTACAAATATACTATTAGGTACATATTGAGATGATAGAATCGGGAGGAATTACACTAACAAACCATCACCCCGTTTCTCCGCAGGGGTAGGCAGAGAGGATAGAACGCCATATTATTCTATCTTGGCATACCGCATATTATTTTGCAAGTGAAGAGTATGCGGGTTCCAAAGTCAATACCGCAATAGCGCCATGTTTAACTTCTTCCAAAAGTGCACATTTGCAATTTTATCATACGTGCTTGTAGGTAGTTAAAGCTGCTAACAGGATCATCTCATAGTTTCTGGTTTACCTGGTCCATAATTTCTAACGCCATCAACATGTCATCTACTTTTCTCATCGCCCACTGCTCACGCATTCAGTCAATATAATCAAACCATCAAAGAAACCATTTTAAATGCTGCCATGATAAGATCAACATGTCATAACTGAATATGCCACGTATACGCCTTATCCCATTTTTTGATATATTTAAGTATATCCTTGTATATACATAAATGCATGATGAAAGACTATATATATATATATATATATATATATTATATATATATATATGGCTTTGGGATACAAATGAAAATACGGGGAATTTAAAATATGTTTTACTTTACTTTGTAATACACACACAAAATATGAGCTATTAAATTACAACTATAGTTTCGAGAGGAGCAGTCCCTTTCATCATTAGGTATAGATGTATTGTACATATTGTGTGTGTGTGTGTATTGCAAAGTAAAGTAAAACATATTTTAAATTATAATGTTGCATCACGAAGTATCTGCCAAATCTTTCAATGATACACGGGGAATTAATTAACAATTTTAATCCATTTTCAAAGTAACAAAGGATATGAATTTAATATAAATATTAATCACGAATTCACGCCATTTTCAATTAATCACTTATCGGCTATAAAATTAATAAATAAAGAAAGTGCTACTAAAGATACACTCTTCAAGAAACAAGGCTCTATGCCAATTAATGCTATCTTGTGGTACAAACTAATTACACGATATCATGATGATGGGACATATAAGCATAGATTGATTCATAAACATAGTACCAGATTTACGGTTAAAGAAGGACTGCGAATACCGAAGGTCATAAAAAATATGGACAAAGAACATTAAAATATGTCATACCAAAAATATTAAATAAAATCCCATGTCGTGTCAAAATGGATATTAATAAAAAAGGGCAAAATACAGAATTAATGAATATGTTATTAAATAAAAGAGACTTATTTTGATTTTGGTAATATTTGTATTTTTTCTTGTATTGTTGTATAGTATTGTTGATTTGTATTTGAGTTTATAAGATCTATTGTAATTAATTAATATGAATGTATCTGGTAAATACAATTTATTTATATATATGTATTGATGCACCTACAGACAAATATCAATGTGATGTTTTGTGGGTCTGAGATGTAAAAAAAAAATAAATTAATAAATAAAAAAATAAAAAAATCTGAAAATACTTTCTTATAACTTGTTACCACTTTCCAGAAAACTCCGTTCAACTATCGCACTTAAAGTTGGCACTTCGCTCATTGTCTGTCACTTTGATTAATCTGTCATCGCTGGTATCACACACGCGTCAACAATACTGTTTTCGCTAACACTTTTATCGCAGAATACGTCGTCACGGTTAAATGTCAAACAAAAAATGATGGCCGCGACACGCTTTCGTCTTTTACAGGAAACACGTTGACTTTTTGATCATTTCAGACATCACTAGTGTGTTTTGGTCATTTCTCGACTGATGACGTTCCTTGAATGTGGTTGCTAGTCCCAGAATGTTGTAGTATCTCCGAGAATATAATAGAATGTACGATCGTGTTTTTGTCCTCGCGATGTTCTGACAGCGCACGATTATTTCTATGTAACTATTTCGTAACAAGAGATTAAAAACCTTCCCAGAGTATACAGGGTTATTTGTAAAACATTAATAACCTCGCAGGACTATATTCCTGCTTTGATTATGAGTCGAAAATGTTCAAGCTATTTTGACCTAATATCAATAGTTATGCAGATATGTGACATCAAAGTTTGCATTTTTTTTTCAATATTTCTGACTTATTTTTTGTAAAACGTTGGACTATCATTACAGTAACTCATATCGATTACGAAAAATTCATTATTGTCAGTACAAATTAAATAAAATGATAAAAACCCTGAAAAATTCCAATTGGAAGGTTTTCCAATTGGATTTTGAAAGTTTTTATTTTTTTATTTGACTTGTATTAAAAGAAATGAATTTTTCATATTTGATATAAGTTACAGTAATGACAGTCCCACGTTTTACAAAAAATAAGTGAGAAATATTGAAAAAAAAAAGGCAAATTTTAATGTCGCATATCTCCTTAACTATTGATATTAGGTCACAATAGCTTGAACATTTTCAACTCGTAATCAAGGGAGGAATATAGTCCTGCGAGGTTATTAATGTTTTCCAAATAACCCTGTATAAAACAGATTTAAACCCAACTATTTCATTCCAATACACTTGACAAAACAACATCGCTACCGATTCAGTGGTTTTACATATTTAGGGTTATGACATAGAGTCTTTGCCTTTTATATACATTTAACATATGTTGAGATATTTGCGAACGTTTTTTGAATAGTAATTTTCTAATGTGCGCCAATGACGTACAAACTTATAAGGCAGCTGCTACCTTATTTGATTGTATTGCTCTTCAACGTGACATAGATTGATCACTTGATACTTGCAAATAACTTTTTACCTTTGAATATAACAAAGTGTAAAAATGGAAAATGGTATTTATTCTAAATGGAAAAGATATAAATTCAAGACAATTAATCAATTAATAAAAATAAGAATTACATATAAGGTCGATATATTCACGGAAATCTACAAGGCTCCTATAGCTTAGTGGTCAGAGCACCGGCCCCGGAAAGGATGTGACCCGGGTTTGAATCCCGGTAGTAGCCAAAATATTTTTTTGTGGATTAGATTTTTCTGTATGTCTTTTTAATTGATTAATTAATTTGGTTTTGGAAAATATATAATTCATAGATGGATAGGAATGGATTAAAAATGTTTAATTTATATCAAAGTTATATATTAATCACCATGATGAATAGTCCTAAATTAAAGACATTAAAGTATAATAAACAAAAATATAACGAGTTACATGATTAGCGTTTTAAAGATTACAATTTTTTTTGTGGTTGAGATCATTTCTTAATCTTACTTTCAATGCGATACTAACACATGATACTGGCTACAAAATACATAAAAACACCAGAAAACACTTGCCTATTTCAAACTCATGCCACTATCCCTATTACAAGTGTCTTTGTCATGTTCTTGTTTATGTAATTCTGTAAGAATATTTTAATAAGGAATTGAGATTATGTGTTCTAGGAGTTCAGGTTACTGTGAATGGTACCCACCGCTTACCCAGGACCGTTTTATGAGCAAAAGCTCCCATATCGGTCCTCCTCATTCGTCTCCAGGTTGACATTTTTTTAGCTACAATGCAAGACCGTGCTGCCCCGCACGGGTCGTATAAACCGGTGCGAGGCGGCACGGCCGCAAAAACAAAACCATTCACAGACCGACACCATTAGATACGTCTTTATTGCATAAAAGAAATACATAAATAAATTCAAGAACAAAGAAAAGGTAAAATAACAGTTCAGGCTACTGTCAAGAAAATGGTAGTTGTGTAGGAGTGACTTTTTAAATGATGATGGGGTGTCTGCAAGAATTTCAGCATCAAATTCAGGGTCAGCACAATATATGTAATATGTACAAAATATTCTCGTATTGGGAGAAAAATAATCAACATTGTCTTAAATGGTGATTGTGAAGAAATCGGTATCGGAGGTCCCCGGCAAGCTTATCCCAGTGATAACTAAATACCTGTATTATTTGAACACAATTGTGGATTTGGATAATTTATTAGAAGACAGATAGGGTGAAGATTTATGGAGCGGTCAGTGGGTAGTTATGGTGGAGAAGGAAAACATCTACCGGATTCAGGTAGAATTCGACACAACTCTGATTTCTTCCTTATGAGAAGGGCAGTAGGTGTCGCCAAATTCTCGTAGGACTTTATTCTTTAACAGAAGGTCTTGCAGAATCACGCATGTAAAAAAGGCACACACAGAACTCTGCAATCAGGCCAGTAATGTTAATGTCATAGATACAAGATTTTTGTAGAGAGTGCACTATATTAACCTTTCCCTTACGGTGCTAAAATAAAAACGCGCGTTCCGGTGCTGTGTAGTCAATACACAATCAAAAATTAGCGATTTGAAATAGGAACAATAAGAACATTCATTGCTAACTCCTAAATTAATTATAATTGAGGTTAAAAATGATAATAATTGAGGTTTATTTGCTGAATTGAAAACATGAAAAAAGCCTTCTGGCAACGCTCACGGAACGGGCCGCACAACCACTCTGGATTAGTGATGGGTCTGCTCTGTACTCACTACTACAATGTAGTACTACATTACATTGAAGTGCACACTTCACACGTTTTGAAGTGTAGTGCACACTACAACCTACAAACACTTTAAAGTTATTGAAAGTATATACTTTAAATAGTACACTTCATTTGAAAACGAACACTACAAAGTACACACACTTCAAAGTCATCGAAAGTATGAACACATACTTAGTACATTTTTTATGCGAAATTTTTGGCGTATATAATGTAATGACGTAGATAAATGAAAAATCTCTGGAAACTGTAACAACCCTCCCCCCCCATGGTTTGAAAAATTTTGAGACAGAACGATTAAACTTTTGGGAAGTTGATGTAGCTAAAATCGACATTTGTTTTAAATATTTTTTATATTTTTCTCGTTGACTTTTTTTTTAACTCGCTAAACTTTTTATTTGGAAAAAAAATATTTATTTCACTAGTACTACAATTTTGTAGTACAATTACTTCATTTCGTTACTTCACTTCATTAATACTATAAGTACTTCATTACTTCACTTCATTTACTTCACTTTATTTCGTAGTACTACAATTACTTCACTTCACTTCGTAGAACTATAATTACTTCACTTCATGTAGTTTTTACTACAATTGTAGTGTACACTTTTTAGTCTTCAAACTGGTGAACGTGTGTGTGTTGTAGTCTTCATTTTGAAATGTAGTTTTTCCCTTCGCTACTCTGGATGAATGCCCGAGAGCTACTACCGGGTACCGGGAAGTGCGAAACGGCAAAACACAGTGTTCTATTTCTCGCGCTTCCTTATAGCGAAGTAGGCAAGAATGAGACGCAAATAGTGTCGTGCTTCCCACACACTCTTCACGTATCGTCGCATCTTACTCACAGCATTGTTTATACGCCGCACACTGGCACACGTTTGATTGTATTGGTGAATTTATTTACGATTTTCACAAAATACCTCCGATGTACCCGATAAATTCTGATAATTATCAATATTATTTTTTAATTCAATGTGTAAATATATTACGGAAGAGTATCTAAAATCTTTACCCGATATTTATTATGTTTATAGAGATATTAAAGGTTATTAGAATCAATGTGTAGTAGTTACGCATCATAGGGAAGAGAGGGTTAAAAGGTGTGGGAGAAGGTGGGTGCGTTCTTTAGTTTTTGCGTTTCTTTTTTTAATAACGTGGCTCATTTCATAAAGAACGAACAAGTATATTTTGCTCTAATTTAAAAAAAAATATTCCTATTTATTTACGACCGGCTTTCAATAATAAATTATTTCAACTTTTAAAGAGAAGGTAAACTTCGCGGTAAGAAACGATTACTCATTTAAAAAAGAAGCAATGTTTGTAAAAGACACTTTGATTAATTAAATGTCAACAGGTTTCAATATTACTGCACTTTTATCAGGACAGACCAATAGTGATTGACATAAAATAAATATGAAAGCATGAATTAATTATTAGTCAGCGGCGTAGACGAGCGTTATAAAAATGGGAGGGGGAGGGGTGTGGTGAGTCACACTGTGTTCGATTTATAAATGTATTTTGTCTGGTCTTATTTATCTGACTATATTGAGCGGATAAATTTCAAACTCTCTCTGATGGTGTACAAAAGTCTTCAAAGAAAAGCACCGCAATATTTGATCGACCTCTGTATCCCAGACAACATAACTAGAAGACGGCTCATACTGCGGTCAGCTAGTAGTACCAAGGAGATTTTGAGCCACCAAGTTTGCGGGACGTGTTTTCAGTTTTGCGGGACAACTATGTGGAATGTCTCCTGTGCTGCGATCTGATCTATGGAGAACCAGGAAAACTTCAAGAAGAGCCTAAAAACTCATTTTTTTGGGTTATCACACCTGTAAAGCGCCCTTGAAGCGTCTCTTACGCAAAAATGGCGCTATATAAATTAACATAAATATAACATAAAACTTTAATTGGTAGAAAGTAATACATATTTCACGTATTATTTATCTTTATAGCATGTGTAAATGGATGAAATCTCTCTGAAAAATATGGAAAAGAGCGCGAAACAAACGATTAATCACTGTGATACATGTATTTTGTATGCAGATTAAAATGACATCCATCATTAGAGCGATAACTTTTATATCAACCCATTAAATATGGGTTTGAATTAGGGATTTTACGAATGTTCGCATTCGCATTCATATATGCGAATGATTCGCATCATTTCAAACACTCACATTCGCATCAAACAATGCGAATGTTTAGCGAATCGAGTGTATGCAGGTAAAAGACCGAAAAACACGACATCCATTGATGATAATGAGCCTTCTACAAGTGCTGTTCTACAAAAAAAGTTCTACAAAAAGCCTCATAACAAATCTGACGAGAAGTCTGGATTCCTCGAGTGATGGCGAAGGTTCCGATGTAGAATGTAAACCGGAAGACACGATGCTGTGTGAAATAAAATCACAATTAAAAGCATATTTAAAAGAAAAACGAATCTCTCTTGAGGAAAACCCAAAGAACTGGTGGAAATCCAAATTTGACAGATTGACAGAACATGCTCGTAAGTACCTCAGTGCTCCTCCTGCCGGTGTACCAAGTGAGCAATTATTTAGTGCAGCTGGCCTGATGTATGAGCCTTTACGAAATCGTCTCATGGGTGATAAAGATAAAGGGTGAGTAGCTTGTTGGTCCTGTGGTTAGGACTCTCGCCTCGAGATCCAAAGGTCGCGGGTCCGAACCTCACTCCAGACCAGTAAGTTAATCCTATTTTCATAGTACAAGCTTTTGGCTTAGTTTGAAAATAGTAAGAATATTGATGTGACACGTATTCCGTGTTCACATCGATATTTAAAAAAAAAAAAAAAGCAGCTAAATTATTGGTCTTAAAATATAATCTGCCCCTTTTGAAATTCGATTATTAAATTTGTTTGTTATTAATTTGATTGTGTATAACCTTAAATAAATAAGAAAAGATGATTAAAATCATACCTTGATATTTATTTATTTAATTAATACACGGTACAACGTACCATTAAAGAAACAATATATATAAAAATGTTTAGATTGATAGGTAATAATAAAAAAAAGGAGATTAGGTGTAATTCTATCAAAAACAATTAATAAAGTGATATATAAAGAAAAATAAAACATTACTTAACATAAAGTATAACAAAATTACATCAAATGAAATAATAGTTATCAAATCAAATATGAATGTCAACAATCAATAAAACTACAACAAATTAAAATAATTATGTCTGAAATTCAAGAAGCAACAAAATTACAACAAAATGAAATAATTGTAAACAAATCAAATATAAAAAACAAGAAGCAATAAAAATGACAGTAAAATAAAATGAAATGTAAAATTCAAACATCTAAAAACAAGAGATAGACATGACATCAATAACCAATTATAAACGACCGAATTTGTCCAGAAGTGCTTTCTTGTAAGCGGCTAGTGTTTCCGAAAAAACATCCGATAGGTAGCCATACTCGTTTCCTAATCTATGGAGCCTTCTAATAGGTGAGCTATAGAGATAATTTACACAATGATATGTCTTTTTTTGCCCCTTCTAAACATTCGCATTCGCATTCGCCTTTCAAACACCACATTCGCATTCGCATTCGCGAATGTCTAAAATATGACATTCGTAACATCCCTGGTTTGAATATTGAAAAGTCTCACATTTCCGCAGAAAACCAGGTTGCAAGTCTGACGCAAGATTAGCTTAAAATATGTGATAACCTAACCGGAGATATTTTTTGGATTTATAAAAATAAAGATATGCAAACACGGAATACGCGTCGCATCCATATTCTTACTAATCAAATCATCCTTGGGCCCGTTTTTTTCAAGTATATTAAAATAAAAGTTGGTATTAAGCATAGATTTTTACGGAAACGGATCGTTTGATTGGTGGAGAACGCAAACATCTATGCTTTAAACGAACCTTTACTTTTATCCAGCTTGAAACAACCGGCCTTTAGACCCTCTGGACTGACGAAACCATGCAATTATGTGGAAATACGTGGTAGATATTAACAATGGACAAAGAAAAGTATACGAAATGAAAATGAGCACAAAACCGCGCCTTAGAAACAATTAATAAAAGTAAAATAGTCACCCACCTGAGGGAAAAATAAAAATAAAGTTGTACAAACCAAACGAATAGAAGAACAAGGGTAATGGCTGAAAGTAATGTCCGCTATATATTTTCCTTGAAACTGCTAAGTTTACGGACAACTCACGAGTTTTGTGAGTCGACTGAAGAAAACGGTGGTTGCTCTTGAAGAAAAGTTTTACCCTGAATTTATTTATTAAGTTTCATTAGTTTTTTTTTAATTTCTATGTATTTATTTAATAAATTTTGGTTTACTATTTATCTTACTAGCGTGTAGTATTTTTGACGTCAAGAAATTCGTAATCAAGCATGAGATATTTTTTTGATATATATTATTTTATATTGTTAAAAAGTGTTCGATCTTTATGAACAGGACCTGTGTTACTGAACACACAACCACCTTCCTTCACCTTTTCATAGTGCACGCTCTACCAAAACCCTTTATCTATGACATTTTACATTCAACTTTGAACTGTTTACGTGAGCGTAAGCCTTCGGAAAAGGATTGAAGTGCCATCCACAAGATTTCCAGCTACTGCCCTTCTGATAAGGGAGAAAACCAGGGTTGTTCCTTCGACCTGGACCAAAAGACAAAGGTAAGAGCGTGCTTTCCTTCTGATCTTTATTTCCTTCCAGAATCCGTCTTTCCCCCATCATAACTTATCCATCTCAGATTCCGTGTTCAAACAAAAAGTAAACTACTTTTTACTCCCTTTCTTTTAACTCGTAGCGTCTGCTTGTCTGCCGATTTTTTTTTTGGATCGATTTTAAACCCTTTTCCCGTGATCCAATCGAGCTGAAACTTTGCAGATAGACTCGTGGTGACGATACTAATGATCTGAAAAATGTCTGTTTTAAAAAATTTAATTATAGTATAGTTTTGTTTTCTCAAATTGGAAACCATACAAATGAGAATGGAGCCGGACGCGTGGAGAATGCGCGAAACCTGTTTCCGACTTAAGCCATGTGTCCGATCAGACGGTTTCGCCGATGCCGTGCCCCCCTATACCATTTATTACGTTTTAAATATTCTATAAGTTTTAAGGATAAAAATATACATGGAATGGATTTTTCACAAGAACTTAAAGCAAGAGGAATATGTTGATAGAATATCAAATTGGAAACAATACAAAAGAGAAAGGGGGTATAATAAAAACTTGGTTTTTATGGGTTAGTTTTTTACAACAATGACGTATGTTGACACATACTTATAAAGTAGCATTTTTATGGTCTTTTGCATTAAAATGGTTTGTAATAAACTTTTATTTTATTTATTAGTATAAAGATTTGTGTTAAATTATTCATTATTTTAAAGCCTTTTAATTATTAATTATTTTGTTCATAATATTTTTTTATTATTTTATGGTAAACTAAGATGTATCAAATAAAACAATTATATGTCTATCTGTCCGTAACTTCCTGTAACGTCCGCAATTTCATTCTAATTCACGGCTAAGGCTGGCGCCACTCTGTGCGTATCTTCCGCCGTACAGTAAAATCGGCAAAGCGAATGGGTCGACCGATCATCCGCGTAGTGTGTTTGATAAACAAATATTCATGAAAATAAATTAAGCGGAGTTCCGTGACCCAACTAATGTGGCAGAAGATGAGCGTATTGTGGCGCCTGTGTAAAAAAACACGGCTGGAAGTAGGGTGCGAACCTCGACCGCATAAATTGCCAACACAGAATGCTATCAATGCCTATCGAAATGCTAATCTGGAGTCTATTATTTCTGGCAGTAAACAATCAATGTAAAACACTTTTAATTTTTATTCCATCTTCCTCTATCAGTTCTATTTTCATGCTCACGTCCATCTAAACTGCAAGTATGCATGTTTTTTTTCGTATACTTGCAGTTTGGACAAACTGAAAGTATGCATGTTTTTCTTCATGTGACGTGTAGTTGTCCTTGTACCTGGAAATCCAATCATGTTTTTTATTTACATTGGCATTGCCATCCTTTTCCTTTATTCTAGAATATATTTTATCTCTCTGATGGCATCGTTAACACTCATTCCTCTAACTGAGTATGGACATTTTATTTCGACGATTTGTCCTCTTCCACAAGTCTTCGGAGGTGGATGAGCCCTCCAGTTTTGGATAGAGTTGAACTCAAGTGTCACCACTCCGTTTGTAGAGTCGGAGATGTCTGCAGTTGTTAATGATGTAAAAGTCGCGGTGTTTGAATAGTATTTATTAGAATGTAATAATGACAGAAGTTACAAGTACAATAATAATAGGTACACAATGATGAATCGATAGATGACGAGAGCTTCCGCTCAATAGGTAGCTTCCCGAGAAGTGAGTCTTCGATCGGGGAGCGCTTCGCCTGGATGACACTGGGCGAGTGAGATACTCGGCTCTGCAGGCGCCGGCTTATATAGTAATCCAGAACAAAGGCTCGGGGTTGTTATGATTTCGTCTTTACTCGGCCGCGCCTGTATATATTAAGTTTAGATCAGCAAGGCGAGTTTCCTCGCTCTCCGTGCCCCCTGGTATACATTTCCTTTGTACTCGGTCATTGGTCCGGCTTCCTTTGTCGCCTGTTTGCTGTCCTCAGCGTTCTTGCCTCGGCCTTTGTATAGAGGGCGACAGCCTGCCATTTTTGATGTCAGCGTAAGCGGTACCTCATTACAAGGACGTGAGTGTGTATGCGTCTTGGGCCACCACAAGTCCATCTGGACTCGCTCCTAAAAATGACAATTCTTTGTCAACAAATAATCCACGTGTCTTTATGGGAATCTTCAGATATGTTCGTAGTTGATCACGTGCAAGGTGTTCATGATTTCGGCCATGTTAAATGTACTTGACATGATCTATTTTTTTTTCGGTCACTATATTTTTCACCAAAGGTCTGCATTCAATTAGCCCTTGTTTGCACACTTTCCAAAAAACAGATGACGTAAGCCGTACTTTTCGCTCCTGGCGCCATTTGATTGATTCAGCTTGCAGAATAGATCTTCTCTTCAGTGTATGGCGATCTACGCCATTCAAAATAATATTTTTCTTTTATGCTATTTATATAAATGCTTATAATATATCAACTTAACCGTGACTGCCGTTTAGAATTATTTCGCTCGGCGCAGTCTTAAATTTTATGAGAACAAAATCAATTCAATATATCAATATATATATACTATATATATAGATATATATAATATATATTATATATATAGTATATATATATATCTATAGGTTTGGCTTGAGGTCTTCCGCGAGCGTTATTGTATGTAACAAAAGAACGTCTGGACTCCCCTCTCGCGTTTTCTGTGTAATGGTCTTCGTTAGAATACCAAGGCCGACGTTCGACAACGGGTATCACGTCACCATTGGTCGTAATGGGGGGGAGACTTGTCATGTCACCCGCGAACACGTACGGCTAGTCCGTAACTTTTGAGGGCCTTTAGCCTTGACAATGCAACGGTTTGATACCGTGCGGAAACGTCGGCCTTGGTCTTCTCACGGAGACAATTTCCGAACGCTGAGGGAGTCCAGAAGTTTCCTTTTTGTTACTATATATTATATTATATAATATATATATATCTATATATATATATATATTATATATATATATATATCTATATATAATATGATATTATATATATACATCTATATATACATATATTATCTACTCTACTTATATATTGTTTCAAAATAGGCGCGCCGACTGTGTCGGTGAGTCTAGAAGGTCCCGAAAAACCTGCTCTAGAAAGTTCTGGAAGGAGAAGGTTCTAGAAAATTCCCAAAAGTTCTATAAGGTTCTAAGCTGAGTGACGGAATGTGTCAGTGTGTCTAGAAGATTCCTGTATATTCGATAAATTTCTTGAAAGTTCTGGAAGGAGAATATTTTTTACGCCATTATCTTAGAATGCATATTTTGGGAAATTAATATTCTTGCACTCGGGTTGCGTAATTCAAATATTAATTCAATAAAAATAATAAGTTAAAAACGAACATTTAGGAACACGTCTGTAATATTCTCGTCCTTTAAACTAAGGAAGAGACGTTTTAGAAATTTGGAGATGCTGGTAAAGTCCGTCTTCCACTTGAAGATTATTTATTGACTTGCGACTTTTTTTCCATTCACTCTCACATTATTTTTTGTTTCTTTACAACGATAAGAAATAAAATGTTTATAAAAAAATATGAAAAACTCTAAAAATATTGACTTTTAATTAAATATCTAGAAAAATGTAGGAATATTATTAAATTAAAAAAAATACACTGAATTTTTTTTCCATCGATTAATTTTATAAATATGTAAACACAATTAAAGTTGTAAAGTAATATAGCTTGTGCGAGAAAACGCAAAAAAATGTTGGAACGAAAACTCATATAACATAAATATTAATATTGCTATTAGTTCTTTGAAAATCGCAAATAAGCCATTCTAGGTAAAGACATCGATCTTAATTAATTAAATATTAATATTTATTGGCAGAATTCGTACATTTTGTTTGTTAGGAGATTTCAATCAAAGTTTTGAACTATTTCGTAAAAAAGAGTCATTTTCATCGATTTCGATATACTTTTTCCACTTTTAGGCCGATTCACAAATGAAGCATTAATTACAGCAAGTAAACACATATTTTGGGGAAAAGGGTGAAATAAATATGCCTTTATTAATTAGTCTCGTAATATTCCTTTAATAATTATTATCTTAATGATTTAATTAAAACACTTTTTAATTTATACTAGTATAATTATTCTTGACATTGTCTAAACTAAATTTCTAACACATGCAAATATGTAAGTACTAACTAAATAAAAATAAAATTTCAGCCTATCTTGGCCATCTTCAGACCGGTACATTATTCTCTTAAACTAGGACATTTATAAAATTTCAATTCAGGATTGTTTAACAACGAATCAGTATAATATATATTTATAATGTGTCAACAAAAATGTACTTGTATACATAGCGCATTGTAATTGTTTTTTTATATTTATGATGAATATAAGCCAAATGATCTCTATTGGTGAGAGTTTTTGTATCTGTTTTCCTATTGCCATGCGTTAGTAATAATTATTATTTTATTTGGATAATTTATATAGCGCCGTTTTTGTAAGAACTCACCCCTAGGGCACTTTACACATTACAATTATTTTACAATGCAACTTACTGGTTAGAGAACTTATTTATTATTACATATACTGGATGACATGCGAAAATTGAATGGACTGTTAAAACTGCACTTGAGAAGGCCAGAAAAAATTAGCTGTTTTCGCGGATTACATACTTGGAGTGGAAAACATCAGGTATAGGTCTTTTCATATAAGCTTGCAATTGAGTAAGTGTGGATACAGTGCGTTATATGCGCATTCTTTCGTTGTGTTAAGTTAATGGATACGAGAGGGGCGTATCCGTAAACTTAACACAACGAAAGAATGCACGAATTAAGCACTGTACCCATACTATCCCAAATGCAAGCTCATATGAAAAGACCTTTACTGTTGTAATTGTTTTAATTGAGTATAAAAGCTTTTGTATAACTGTCTAAATAAAAGCGTTTTTGATTATTTTTTGAAATATGAATACAATTCTCGTGTTATTAATATTTCTTATATTTAAAGCATTTACTTTTTGTCAGGCATTTTAACAAAATGTAAGTTGTATTGTATTCAATGAATTATTGAAATTTTCTGTTTCTCTGTCAGGACAACCGCTAACTACACCAGCATATAAATTCCAGTACACAATATAACCAAAGTATTATTTAAACACTAAAGCTTCCCAAAATATTCCTCACATGTATGTTAATATAACCGAAGGCTAACGTGCACTAAGGTTCCAACCTTGTACATATTTAAAGACAATAACATGCAAAAATTAATACGTTTTTTATGATTTTTTCAATGTGACTATTAGATACTGTAAAATGCCACGATGCCAAATGACTGTAACAAAATACATCAAAAAATATCCAGACTTGAGAAAATTACATTTATTTCGACCTAACTGTGAATCAAATCTGCGTCCCCCGGTACCCATGAGAAGCCTGTATCACGCCCACCACTCATGCTCTACAAGCACTGCCATTTTTAAAATAATTTCCATGGAATTTTTTTTTGTATGCTCGTGTAGGCTAATAAAGCTATAAAATATTATATCCAAACGTTGTTTGCGTGGTACCTAGATACAGTATAACGTTCTTGGGTAAAAAAATTGTTTTATTTTTAATGTTAGTTTATAGTTTATATATGTTTTCAAAGAAATAATTTGTTCAATGATTTATTTTCTGGGAAAATACCTTGCTGCGGATTTGGAGTTATATAATTCTTGAATTATTATTTTTTTTTCACTCGAACAACCCTATGCTTAATATGAAATATAATGCTTGTAATTAAATTGCTTATACATTGAATTATAAAGCTTGTTTACCGTAATGTTATGATTAATTGAATTTGATGGACAAAATGGATCATTATTTTTAGAACAAAATTGTTGAAATCGCTTTTATATTAATCGTGTGTCGAATTTAGGCACCTGGGCTCGACTGGCGTTAAACCAGAATGAAATGTTCTAGTTTTTAATTTATTTTATTTTTTTTAACTTTGTACACCTATTGTCATAAGATGTAGCCACGGGAGACAAATGGAAATACAGGAAATGAATAAGCTATTTATTAATTAATGATTAATAAACCTCTTCTTCAAAAACAGCAATATATTTTTTTAGTGATATTAATAATATAAATAACTAGCTGTTTGTACCCGGCGTTGCACGGGTTAAGGATTAAGTTGAAAATAAATTTGTGGAGGAAAACAAAGGTTTGATTCGAACGGTATAGATTTGCATCGAAAATATATCAGGGGGAGAAGAAAAGGTAAACGGGGAGGGAGTAAATGTCACCTTTGTTACCCGCCGAGTCCTAAATAATAAGTTTTCAAATTTTGAGTCCGATTGGTCAAACGGTACAGATTTGAATCGGAAATATATCAGGTGAGGGGAAGGGTTGAAATAATAGGAGGGAAATGTCACACGTGTTACCCGCCGAGACCTTAAGAACAAGTCTCCAAATTTTGAGTCCGATCGGTCAAACTGTATAGATTTGCATCGAAAATATATCACGGGAGGGAAAGGGTTAAAATAATAGGAAGAAATGTCGCCTATGTTATTTGCCGGTTCCTAAAGCATAAGTTTGCAAAGTTTAAATCAAATAAAAAAAAACAAGGATTTGTATAGAGAACAGACAAACAGACATTGAGTTTTATAGGTATAGATAAAAATTAACTTGGTTTTCACCACTTTTGTATTGCGAAAATATTAACATGTTTCAGAGTCCATGGCCCTCTCGTCAGCATATAATTTTATACTTAGTAATCATATTAAAAAATCGAAGTAGGTATAAACAATCAAAATATTGAAAAATTATATTTGGAATATGAAAATAATGAAGTACCTACTTAACATGAAAACAAAATTAAAAGATATAATTGCATATATTTGTATAAATATAATTGTATATAAAAGATATAATTGTATATTTATAAAAAGGGCCTGATTATTTATATTCAATTTACTATCAACACTTTTTATTATTTCCAAAATTTCTTATTTATCAAACTGTGATTCTGTATAATTTGTATGTAAAATTTGTAAACCCTTATTAATATCAAAAGAATGATCCATAGCCAAAAGATGGTTAGAAATTTCGGAACATCTTAAATGTACCTTAACTCTAACTTCAAAATTTCTACACATTTTTCCTATGTAAAAATAATTAAATCATTACAAATCAATTTATAAACATCAGATTTTTTTATATATTTTTTAATTTTATTAGTATAGAAAGCTGGTTGAAGGATATTTGGGATTTTTTAAGTACTGAATTAGAAATTTTATTATTAATAAATATATTTTTCTTCCAATATTTTTCAGTATCAAATATTAAAGGGTAAACAAAAGATTTCACAAATTTCTTCTCATACTTTTTATTTAACATAATGTCTATTAATTTTGTATCAAAACAAATATTATTAAACGCAATCCGTTTAATAATATTTAATTAATTGCTAAAATTATCAACAGATAATGGAATATTAATCAATCTACTTAGCATAGAATGAAAGGTTGACAGTTTTTGAGAATATGGATGTTGTGATGGCTCCTCTTCTTCGCCTTTCAGCTCGATCCTACTCCTAACTGAGTTTACGCCTTGTTAGAGGCAAACAAGCTATCTATCTACGTCGGGTGAAGGCTCTACGGTTTTTAACGTAGTATTTCCAAACACCCTCGCTTTATTCAAGACCTCCCCAGTTCACGTTGTGTAATTTTTTGTTTCGAACTATAGGGGATGAATTGGTTTTGTGGTAACCCTATCGCAAGCTAAACTTAAATTAAATACTGGGGTATGAAGTTCGTGAATGTTCATGGAAAACGCAAACAAAACTACCTAGCACGTCAATTAAGCCCTACGGTGCAATTGCTAAACATACTATGTTCCGTGGCCCTATATTATTTACCTATCATTCCTACGGACTGAAACCACTGCATCTGGTGTAGCTGCGCTTCCAGAGTGCGCGATCCTCTGCTTCCATGCCCTCTCCGCTCGATCCCCCATTGTCCTACCTGTATGGGATCGACCGCCATCCACTGGAAAGGTTAGTGACGTGCCGTTATCACATGCGCATGCACATATAGAGTACATAGATCCTCTGAAAGCCCTCGAGTCCTTCGTAGCCGCTCCTATGGATGATTCCGTCTTCGACGCCCTCGCTGATTAATAATTTTATCTTCCGCCGTTATCTCGCTGTGCTTATTCCCTACGATCTTTTATATTTACTCTGCATTATCTTTATATCAATTACATTGTTACGTTTATTTACTAGCCGGCCTAAGTTCCGTCACCTGTATCTGGCCCTATGTCTCATTCTAGTGGTACGTTGGGTTCTAATGGATAAAGGGGGTGTGGGAGGTATGTATAAATGTATGTGTACGCGAAAAATGTGTTTGCTTTAAATTCGGCCCCTCCGTACCCAAAGGCTCATCGGTGACTGATCCCATCTTCCTTCTCCCGACACGAGTTCCGGATACGTTGACCTGAGCCTGGATGCGCCTTTTCATGTTGGGCCTCTTCTGTGCAAAGTACCGCACCATCCCTCGCGTCAGTGTCTGGCGTCCGGGCTCAGAGCCAGTTTGCCCCCCGAATTCCAACTCCTCCAGGTTAAACTAAGTTAAACTACGGTATATATACTGAAGCTACTGTAAAGATGGTCCCGGGCCACCTGTCAAGCCAAAAATATGCGAGTGGGGAAGGGG
The DNA here is from genome assembly GCA_016648135.1 of Agrypnia vestita. Lineage (NCBI taxonomy): Eukaryota > Metazoa > Arthropoda > Insecta > Trichoptera > Phryganeidae > Agrypnia > Agrypnia vestita. The sequence goes on along the minus strand of JADDOH010014102.1, from coordinate 1,289 downwards.
AGTTTCCTAGGCTCCCCAACCCTCGCCTGTGAGCAACTGCAGCCCATTGGCCATTCGCGACACTACAGTGACTGCAACCACCCTCCCAGGTAGTACTTATTATAATCTGATATGCATCAATACGTTCAATCCATTCCAGACGAGGGAAGACATCCGCACGGGTGTTGTGCCACCCGTGAAGAGCCCCCTCATACACTACGTACGAATAGATACATACTAATAAAATATAATATACATACATATACATACATATACAATACATAAATAAATACTTGTAATGGTTGGTTGCCATGTGGTTTCACGAGGCCATGACCCCTCGTATTAGTAGATGGAAAGGTGGATCTGGACAGTAGGGATATGCCTAGCCCCTGGCCAGGGATGTCGGTGTATTTTCTCCAAATGGTGTACAGCTAGAATCCTGCCATCGATGATGATGGGATCTGCCTAATTATCTCCGACTGATGTGTAACTGGAACCCTGCCATCACTGATGAAGATGATGTTGTCACTATCGAAACGTCACCTGATGATATTTAGCTGAACCGCCGCTAGTGATGATGATGATACTATCGGAACGCCTCCTGACTATATATGACTGGGACACCGCTAATGATGATGATGATGATGATACTATTGAAACGTCTCCTGACGATATATAACAGGGACACTGCTAATGATGATGATGTTGATGATACTATTGAAACGTCTCCTGACAATATATAACTGGGACACTGCTAATGATGATGATGTTGATGATACTATCGAAACGCCTCCTGACGATATAAAGCTGAACCACCGCTAGTGATGACGATGATGATGATGATACTATCGAAACGCCTCCTGACTATATATGACTGGAACACTGCTAATGATGATGTTGATGATGATACTATCGAAACGCCTCCTGACTACATACAACTGGGACGCTGCTAATGATGGTGATGATGATGATGCTATTGAAACGTCTCCTGACAATATATAACTGGGACACTGCTAATGATGATGATGTTGATGATACTATCGAAACGCCTCCTGACGATATAAAGCTGAACCACCGCTAGTGATGACGATGATGATGATGATACTATCGCAACGCCTCCCGACGATATATATCTATCTGAAACACCGCTAATGATGATGATGATACTATCAGAACGCCTCCTGACTATATGTGACTGGAACACCGCTAATGAAGACGATGATGATGATGATGCTATTGAAACGTCTCCTGATGATATATAACTGGGGCACTGCTAACGATGATGATGCCTCCTGACTATATATGACTGG
>JADDOH010014101.1:0-59056 GCA_016648135.1 Agrypnia vestita | reverse complement strand
TTTGCTCTTCTGCAAAGTACGAAATAATCACTAACACCCTTTTAGCTTTCTACCCTCAATATCATCTTTAAAAATATTTATGCATTCTATTAACTAATTAAATAACCGGTCAACTGCGTAAAATAAACATTAAACAGGTCATCAATTTGATTAATACTTAGACATGTCACGGGTGGACCCCATCTTCCAGTGAAAAAACAATAAGTGAGTTTCCCATTGGAAGCTGCCAGAGAATAGCCTGGGTCACACTCCGTAAAGAGTACAGCATAAAAAGGCAGAAGGTATCCAACTGGTATATCTCTGTTAGCGCCGGCAATGTAACGACCATTGGGTGGGTTAGATGGCATTCTACAGCCAGGCTCCACAGCCGAATCTGAAGTCTTGTATTGTCTGCTGCCATGTGAACTCCTAAAACACAAAGGATCAGTAAAGGATCTTGTTCTGATAAAAAAAACTAACCAATAAAAACCAAGTTTTTGTTATACTCCCTTTCTCATTTGTATTGTTTCCAATTTGACATTCTATCAATATATTCCCCTTGCTTTAAGTTCGTGTGGAAAATCTATTCCATGTATATTATTATCCTTAAAACATATAGAATATTGAAAACGTGATAATTGGTATAGGGTGACACGGCGTCAGAGAAACCGTCTGATCGGACCCATGGCTCGAGTCAGACTAGTTGAAACAGGTTTCGCGCCTTTTCCACGCGTCGGGATCCTTTCTCATTTGTATGGTTTCTAATTGAAAAAAACGTTAAAATTCCGAAAAATCCAAAATTATACTATAATTAAATTTTATTAAGTGAAAATTTGTTAGATCATTTTTATCGTCGCCACGAGTAACGCCAAATAAGTATAGTATGAAGGTATGAAGCTAGCATTATGATGATAAACCATACTAAAATAATTAAGAAATGTAAAATATTAACAAAGTTATAAACCTTTAAATTTGTACGTTTTTGGTATTTTAATTGGCCCAATATATTGTATTTACGCACGCACTTTGAGTCTTCAACCACTATTTAATATTTAGTTTTTTTATTAAAAACACGTTAATCACTATTTAAAAATAAAAATTCCAAAGCATGAAATATATGTCAATAAATGGCGTATTTTTCAAATCAGTTTCCGCATGCAATCGGTAGAGGCACATCTTAATTTAGGGCGGTTCATTATTTTTTATTCAAAATCAATAGAAGATGTATATCTATGCAAAATTTGATTTAATTTTAATTAATATTATATTATACTATCGAAAGCAATTGATATCTCCCGTAAAATGAGGTTTTATTTGAATTTGTCGAACGGTTTCATTGTTTTGATACTGAAACTGCGTCACTTCTTCCGTTTTGCGACTTCCGTCCAGCCTCGACAATTCGAGATTGTGTACAAGCCAAGAAAACAAAAAGGGAGGGAGGGGAGGGAAGGAGGGAGGGATGGCGGGGGAGGGGAGAAGGAAGAAGGAAGGGAGGAGGGAGGGAGGAGGGAGGGAGGGAGGGAGGGAGGGAGAGGGAGTGAGGGAGGGAGTTAATTTGATTATTAATTTATTGTATTTATAATTTATTTATTATTTATTATTGTATTTTATTTGTGATTTATTTATTTTTATTTTATTTATTATTTTATTTATTATTTATTTATTTAGTTTATTATTTATTTAGTTTATTTCTGTATTTATTTATTTATTTATTTTTTATTTATTTTATTTATGTATTTATTTATTTTATTATTTATTTATTTATTTTATTTAGTTATTTATTTATTATTTATGTATTTATTTATTTATTTATTTGGATTTATTTATTATTATTATTATTTATTATTTATTTATTATTTATTCATATCCTTATGGGCTTTTACAAAAATACAGAATATAAATTTAAAAAGAAATATCATAAGACAGATAAAATAATAATACAGAAAAACATAAAATAGATAAAATAAAAATATAGTTAAAGGTACAAATAATAATAGTTTAAAGGTAAAATACTAATACAGAAAATTTACTATCCATTTCCATTTCGTTGAGATGTAAAGAATTGTATCAGCTTTATCCTAAACACAGTTATCAGCAAAAATGTCAGCCGCCTCTACATGTTCATTCCCTAATGAGTGTAATCTGGGAATTACAGAGTTTGTTAATGCATTAATTCTGACATTTCCACTATAATAGAATAATGCACTGTGTCTTGATGACCTCAATGGGGCATATAAGTCGATCAGACTAACAATCTGGGGGCAATCAATCATGCTGTTTATGATCCTATAAAGAAATATTAGGTCTGTCACAGTACGTCTCACAGACAAGTTTAATAGTTGTAAATAACTAAGGAGATTATTCATAATTGATATCTTCCAAGCGTATATTTAATTTGTAATTAATAAATCTTAAGAATTTTTTTTGGATTCGTTCAATTGCCGTTGAATAATGAGCATAGTGAGGCGACCAATACTCTATGTGCCGCGCACTTGCGCGTTTGCGTCTAACATATATGTTTTTTCGTTTCATATTACGATATGCATTATGATTGATATAATTCTATAGTTACCACCCAAATTAAATACGAGCATTTGTCGAAAGCTAAATTAATTTACATTTTGACACTAGCAGGCAACCCGTGATCCTCGAGATTCCTCGAGTGTTTCTGCATACAATTCAGGATTTTAGTCAAAAGCAAGACATAACTCTGCGTGCCACGCATGCGCATGGACGTAATTATTTTGCGATCGTCATATTATGATATGCATTATGATTTAAAAAATTATTATTAGGTTTCTTAAATATAGATAGAGTATATCGTAAGGATTGATATCAAATGGTGTTCGAGGTGCGTGCCCCACGCATTGGGTGGCACTTGATAGAGATGATACGATCGAAAAGCTATCGGGCCGTCTGGGAGGTCTCAGACATGCGCGAATCCCGTGATCGGACCACTTCGACTCTATCTAAACCTTGTCACTGATATGGAATAGGGCGAAATGGAGGGATAGATGAAATTAAACTAATTTATCTGCAAGTTAATTATATTCGGTAAAGTGGTAAAAAAATTTACATAGATTTTAGTCTAAAGAGAGAGTAAATAATTAGGGCACATAAAAAAATACATACAAAATTTAATCTTGAGGCTAAAATGGTTGTTGGCAAACCAGAAGATTGTACACTTTAATCTAATATTGGTGTCGTTTGGTATGCCCCTTTCCAAATCGCTCTTTAAGGGCGGATTGCCTAATTTAAGATATGCCCCCCCCCTCGAAACATGCTCACACTGACGCTTCCTGAAAAGTATTGTGTGATTATGGAGTATTTACTATAAGAAATAAAAATACTTGCCCCATCCGGTACTGAATTCGTTTGCATTGTGGGACAGGCTGGTTCCACAATCCATCATAACATTTCAACTGAACCAAGGGTTTTTCCGGTATATATCCGTTCTTACACTTGGTACTAACTACTGTGCCCGAGTGCTGGGGCTCGTTACATGACTTGGCCGGGCTCTCTGGCTTCCTCTTGCAGGACAGCTGCACGCTCACAGAGGCAAGGGGGTCGCAGTGCTCTGAAATATTTTAAAGCGATCATCTGGTAGCGCGAGCGATATTCACATTTCTTTTTCACAGCTTCTCTTGCAAAAGTATTAGAAAGGTATCACATTTTTGTATGGAAAGGTATCAAATTAAAATGTATTCATTAGATTCCATATACGTATTTTAAATACACACATCTTTCTAAAATAACACAAACTAAATTATTGAATCATTACAATAAATTACAATTAAATTACTAAACCAAAGATGTTTTAGAAACAAAGAAAATTAATCCACTTTGTGGACTTTATATGATTGAATGGACTTAAAATATGTTTTTTTCCAATAATATTACAAATGAAATGATTATCTTTACTTAAAAAAAATTATTTTCAAAACGTTCAGTTGATTTTTTCACAACTTATGTTTCCTCCAAAATATTTTATTCATAAGCGGATTTATGAAACTTCAATAGATTTATGTGTGAATAAATTGAGTTCGGTTATAAATATTTTCACTTCTTAGGCGAGAAACGAAAATAAGCGGGAAACGTATTAAACCTAAAAAAATATGCGATTTGTATGGAACTTTTTCGGGACTGCAGAATTCAAACTTATTTAGCGGGAAAACTTTTTAAAAGCGATTTATTAAGCGAGTTTCACTGTATTTAACAAAGAATTTGGCAAATGCTGTATAGAATGAAAATGTCTTCAAAATTGAAACTGTTTTTATATGATGTACCTACTTACTTGTTTATTTATTGAATAAATTTGTGTTTTTCTTTATTATTTTATGTGAGTAAGAACTCACCAATTTATATTTTAATTATTGACAATATTCACAATCTTAATATTTTCAGGAAGAAAATTAATGAACAAAGAGGGCTTGTAAAGAAAACTTATTTGTCCAAACGATGTCTTCACATTATCGGCTGATACATTAGCTAAGCATGTATTCTAGTGTTACATAATTGTTGAGTTCTTTTGGTAATAGATTTGTTATTAAAAAATTTGCACAGAGTATGAATCATGAAAAGCTGTCTGTCATAATTTTATATTCACTGTATTAAAATTATGATGGATATAAAAATCCAGTTTATTTATTTTATTCATTTTATATTCTATTTATAACTAAGCATCCTATATATCTGATTCTTATTATCACTGAACACACTAACCAACACGTATTTTATATAGTTGAAAATGAATACACCAGAGTGACAGAAAAAGACAATAATGTCAGTACAGGACTTACTGAGACATTTAGAATCCGATGTCCAGGATCCGTTAATGCAAAATACATACTGATCACCAGACAACGAAGTATCATCGTAGCATTCATATATAAGTACCGCAATATTAGGGACTTTGTCTCCGGGGCTTGGAGTCATCTCATATCCATCCAACTTCCCACCGATCAACCAATGTCCACTTGATATTTGCGGAGGTAAAACACACATTTCCTTTAGATAGTTACTGTGGAAATAACAAAGAATTGTAGAAATTATGACTCCTCATTGTGAATCAAACATAATTTCGTTGTCTGTCCGTCTGTCCGTCCGTCCATCTGTCTGTCTCTCCCCGTAACTTTGTGTAATGTCCGTAATTTTGTTTGAATTCACGGCTTAAAAACGAAATTAAACGGGCGGAACGGGCTTGAACCTCGAGCCAGCAAACCCGAATCCGCCGCTTAACGCATGTTGCTATGGCCGCCTTTTCGTGGACCGCCAAAAATATACTATAAATATATACTAGCGCTTGACAAAGAAGCAAACCAATATTCCGTCATTTTTGACGGATTGCAGCTAGTTATTTATTATTGCATGTTGCACACCTCTGAGTGTAAATACAAGATACAACTAGTTTATAAACCAAAATAAGATGTACATATTTCACTGCTTAAAAATTATTCTAAGACATTATAAAAACGAATATTCTCCAAGCGACATCAAGATGTGCACATTAATTTGTCGCATCACTAAGTTATAGTGCCAATCTATGTTTTGGTGTACAATCTCATTTGGATTATTGGTTAGCAATGCAGTTATGAAAAGAACCTAAAAAAACCTAAAAAAATACTTACTCTGTGGTAATGCGACGACAAGATGGTACTTTAGTGTTCCATTTGCCATTTATGCAGACACTGGCGGGCAGCTTGCTCGGGGAATGGTACCCCGGCTTGCAACGGAAAGTGGCCAAGGTGCCGCTCGGCTGCAAGGGGTCGCAAATTAACTTTTTGCTGGTCCCAAAACTACACATTGCTTCCACCGTCTGTGTTTGCAATCTTGGACACATAGCTAGAAAAGGTTTTTTTTAATTATAAAGATGTATAAATTTATCAAAGCAAATTGAATTATCTACCTCCAGACCAATTCTAATTTAAAAGTAATTCATTAAGGCGATCGTCGAATTTCGCCACTTTTTTCCATAGCTTCTCTTACATCTTCTATCACAGTAGTTTACATATGTCTTATATAAAGAGGTTTCAATAAAAATTATATAACTTTGAAATGAAATAAGTAAAACAAAAACAGTTTAATACACAACCAATTTATTTATTTATTTTGAGGCACAAGTGATTGCATAGTAGAAGAAATTTAAGGGAGCTAATAACATTACTAATTATGCTGAACCCCACTATTTCAAAATTCAAGGAAACAAAAAAAAACGCTATCAGATTGCCATGGATTAAGGGAAAAATATAAATGTTTTTAGGTTTTCACTGCTGTTCGGAATCTTCTAGTTTGAGTTTTCTGGGATATTCTGACATGTTTCTACGGCCTTTCTAGCCAATCCAGCAAAGTTTAGCAGGGTCCAACATCAGCCCTGATGATAGACCCTGCAATGGGATCCGAAATGTCGGCCAGAATGTTCGTAGAGGAACGTCAGAATATCCCAGAAAACTCAAACCAGAAGATTCTGAACATCAGTGAAAACCTAAAAACATTATATTTTTTTCTTAATCCATGATGACGATATTATGCATGGATAAATGCATATATTACTGATTTCCATGTTTTCGTATGTTGTATTCGTGACTCAAAATTCTCGTAAATAAAAAATTAAGATAATTCTTGTTAATATTTTCCTGTCTCTTTCAAGTACCTGCGGTGTGACCTTAGGATAATTACGTTTGTGCCGAACCATAATTAGTGAAATAATTATCATATAATAAGTCACATTGTAATTACTGTGCTACACCAATCATAGTTTTTTTTTCAATTTTTCCCTTTTCCAGAAACGATTTACATTTAATGGGAATGTGTCTTATATTATTTAAAATATTCAGTGGTTATTTGAAAAGCGGAAAACATAATTAAATTGCATCACACCACAAAGAATAAAATTTATATAGAGATGAAATAAGCCTCATATTTATGCGAGGAAATTGGGTCACAATGAAAGAATGTCCCCCTCGCGTATATTTAAGACACTTTTATACCGCAGTTAATGTATTTATTCTTGCGTAGTGAAAACTCATTTACTTAGTTTGACCTTTTCATAATTGTTTCAAAATTTACAAGCTCATAGTATTTTTTTTGTTTAAAATCCAAAATATTGGAACCAGCCGTGGAACCAGATTGCGTACCAAGAAATTTACGTTTGTTCATGTCTACATTACACACACTCTTTCCATTGCAAAATAATCTAGTCTAACTATACTACTGTCTATAATAAGAAATAATAAAAAGAAATAACATAAAAAATAATCTATACACCGAGCACCAAAGCACTTCTTCTAACATCCAGGAGACAAGATACTTTATTTACAGACCTCAACATTATATTTTACTAACTGTTCGTACCGGCGTAGCTCGGGTTAAGAATTAAGTTAAAAATAAGTTAGTGGGGTTATACAAAGGTTTCATTGTTTTGCAAAGTCTCCAATAAAAACTATTTTTGCATTTAATCTAGGCTAGGGTGGGTGGGATGTCCAAGAGGAAATATCGTCTATTTTACTTACCAGGTTCTAAAGTATAAGTATGCAAAATCTGTGTCAGATTGGTCAAACAGTACAGATATCCATGAAAAATATATCGGGAGAGGGGTTAATATTGCTCATGTTACCCCCAGGCCCTAAAGAATACGTATGTAAAATTTGGGTCAGATCGGTCAAACGGTACAGATTTTTATGGAAAATATATTGAGGAAAGGGAGAAATATTGCCTAGAGCAAATTTTGGGTCAGATCAGTCAAACGGTGCTGATTTTTATAGAAAATATATCAAGAGGAGGAAAAGGAGAGAAATTTTATCTATTTTACCTGCCAGGTCCTAAAGAATAAGTATGCAAAATTTGGGTCAGATCGGATAAACGGTGTAGATTTGTATAGAGAAAAGACAGACAGACATTGAGTTATATAGGTATAGATGAACGAATTACTCCATGGTAGGATTTTAAACCATTTATCCAGTATTAACCGATTATATGTTCATTTATATTACGGCCATATATATTTTCAACGTCTAGGAACATGCTTTATAGATCATCAGTTTTGTGGTTCAATTATGATGAAACACAAAATGAATTGAGAAAATTCGGAAAGCATTGAGAAAAATCTATAAAAGCCTGGAAGCCACGAGAAAGTTCTCCTAAACACTAAGAACGCCTAGAAGGTTCGATATCAGCATTGGCCAGATGTAAATACGGGCCAGGCCGCGCACGAGTTGTTGCTGTTTTAGAGCGCTTGACAACCAAACCAACGCGATGGCAGCCGCGAGCTGCGATGGCCAGGGTGGCCAACCGAGCGATAATTTGACAGCGAATAACCTGGAAAAGTTGTTACGTAGCGAAATAAACCGAAGCGAATGATACGTGCGGAAACTGGATGCAATTTTCTAGTAAAAATTGATTAAAGTGATAATAAAATATCTATTTACGAGTGATAAATTACGAAACTATTTAATTTAAATAATAAAATTAAACTTGATCGTGTTAAGTGACTTTGTACATTAAATAATCAGTAATTAATAAATCTGTCATTAAATCCCAGCGTTTCCATCAATTCCTCTCGCAGTCACGACACGTCGCAGTATTTTATTTTAAGTATTTTAATAAAGTACCTGCACAAGTGAGCGAAGCTGTCCACCCTCCATTCAAACAAGTCGCAACAAAACCCCCCAATGGAGAAAATTCCTCGTCACACCCCACAAACATGGCTGACCCTGCAGGAACAGTGTCTCCGGGTCCAGCTTCCTCATTGCTAACAACAGAGAGTCTTCCATGGGGGGGATTTTCTGGGATGACACAACCATCTGTCGATTCATATGAATCATCGGCTTCTTTATTTGAACTGAAATAACATTTTATCATTCAATATTTTAACATTAGGAATATTTCTTATTAAAACGTGTTTTTGTAGCTAGCTAAAATTAACGATAGAATAATATACATAATTTATTGTCTTAATTTTTGGCAATCTGGAAATCCATCACAGAGCTGCGCTTCATCTAAACAAGATCTTACAGCGCAACTTAACCTGGAATATAATATCAAGAAATCATTTTATAAAATTTGTTTAATTTAAACATTTTCTCGGGAAAACCATAATTAGAGAAAATTAGGTATTACACGTTCATTACAGGGTGCAAACTAAATTCTGGTGCAGTACTAATAAACTAAGAATTGTACTAAAAAAATATATTCCAGTTGATCAACAAGGACCAATACGCATAAACTGATCAACTTTAAACTGTATTTGAATAAAAATTTTTTGGCTTACAAGGACCCATCATTTCACCCCATTCCTAGAAATTATTTTGAATATTCACAATATATTTAACAAGATAGATTTTTAACTAGTTTTTTTAAAACAAAAGTTACATTGAAAAGTTATTTTTCAAACACAATTCTAGGTATGGTATGAAATGAATTAAAGTTCTTAAAGTACCCCACAAGAAAAAAAAAATTTAAAATTTTCTTTTAAATTTTAATTTATCAGTTTGGTGATTTTATCATTTGAAAAACTAATGTACGTTTTCGTAAACATATACAAATCCGTATTTTATGATTTATACATATTTTTTATGGATGTTGGCTTGTCGGGCAATTATCCGGCACCCTTTTCTACAATATGTAGGGGAGTTGTGCTTAAGATGACATACTTTTTCTTTCAAGACAAATATTTGAAATAATTAAAGCCATGTGAGATTAGCGTTTTGCGTATATTCTTTAATGTATCATAATGAAAGAAATTATTAAATTTTTAGAACAATCAACGTGACATAAAATTAAAAAAATAACGTAAATCGCACTTAGGTCGACGTATGTAAGATGACATGTCTATAGGGTAAAATGACATAGTATGTCTTCTTAGACTTTAAAGGTATGTCATTTTATCTTACGAACGTAGTTTGTAAGATTAATAGTGTATAAAATGACATACCTAGAATGCATTTTTATCAATATTTGTGTCGTATAATAAGTTCTAATAGACATTCCAAATTAGTTTCAACATCAGCGACATCTAAAGGCACTCTCTAAAGCGTTATTGGTTCACTTTTAGCGCGTATATTTAAATCAATATTGTTGGTGTGTTATCTTATCTGACTATGTCATCTTAAGCACAACTCCCCTAGGTGTATAAAAAAAAAATTTTTTCAAAGACAAACACAAATAATTTGTTTAAACTGTAATTTAACCAACCCAAAAAAGGGGTTTAATTTTTGTCATGCCGCGAGAAAGAGACGGATGCAAAATTCCAACATACAAAAGAAAGACGGTCGGATTTTGCACCTTTTTCACTACTCATATTTTCGATTTTTTCTTAAACCCATGTTTAATTGCAAATGAAAAATTCTAAAAATGTTAATAAAATTTCGTTTTTGAGAAGGGCGCAACGAGAGAGGGGTTGGGATGGAGGTCCCGAAAATAAAATAATAATCAGGTCCTAAAGAGGGTTTCGGGAAAACTTTTCATATTCAGGGTCGGACGAAAACTAGCAAAGTTATTAGCGTTGCAAGGTTGTTTTTCGGATTAAAATGAAAAATGCTGAAATTCGACTTAATTCTGAGGACGAGAGACGTACTGCGACGAATGTATTTCCCTAAGATGTCGGCGAGCTGTATCTGTTTGGGGAACTTGTAATTTTTTTTCGAGTTTTTTCGTGAAAAACGAAAACAATCACGATAACCGTGCATACAGATAAAGTTGTCAAAATGCGTTGTCATTGACGTCGAGTCGACGAGCAAAATTTCAGTTCGATTTCGATTCGATTGGATGACGGAAAGTGTTTTCATTTTTAAAAAAGTGTGTTCACTTCCAAGACATTTCCATGTTTACGCACGTACGTACGGGGGCGGCGGCGAAATTCATATAAAGAATTAAAATGCATCAAATTCATCTTAAATATTTTTTGGAGTAAAATGTTTTTTCTTGAAAAAAATAGATTAAGTGGAGGTGCACCACATTATGGTAATAACCTTACTTCTAAATGTGATGCACTTCTCCCCATGGAATCTACTTCATCTACTTACGCATAGTTCTGTGACCTCGCTGCTAAGATCAATGTGATAACTAAAAAGAATAGAAAAGATAATTGATAAAACATGTAATATAATATAAATTTACTAACTCTTATTCTTATATAATCTTACACATATGTATGGAAATAAAGCACTTGTTTTTAATTCTACTTGTTTTAAATTTTCTTGAGATGTGTTTCGCTTTATTAAGGCGGTCATACACGCTCCGGTACATCGTAGAGGTTCGCATGTGCAGGCGTAACTGTAAAAGCACACACCGCATTTTGCTCATATTAGGTACCTAAATGTGAAATATAGCCTTGGCCACATGCAAGATTACTCGTCTGTACCTTCAAGTCTAAAGTCTATATATATTATTTTGATTCCTATTTTTGTCTTATGAATGATTAAAAAAAACAGTTTTTAAAAAATTTTAAAAAAAGAATCACAATTTGATAAATTAGAAATTTTGGAAATAAGAAAGAGTGTATATAGTAAATTGAATATTATAAATAATAATTTATTTTCATGTTAATTAGGTACTTTATATTATCATTTTCCATATATAACTTTTTAATATTTTGATCTATACTTCGATTTTTAAGTATTATTTTTGTCATCCTGACGAAGAAGCCATTGGCTTCGAAACATGTTGAATTTTTTCAATAAATAAGTGGTTTTAGCAAAGTTAATTTATATCAATTATAAATATTATTTAAACTGCTCTTATATTTACTTCTGCAATCCAAAAATCAATATAAGTAATACGGCAAATCCCCTTTATCTAGAACCCCGACAATTCGTCATAATTCGAAATTACGGCTTTTTGTCCTTAGTATATTTCGCGGTACCTTGAGAAATCCCCTGTATCTCTACATATTGTGTTAAAATGATTCATTTTCTTTGGAAGAAATTATTAGACACTGATTTATGATATTATTTCATGTATTTATGGACGATTGTACTCCTAATAACTAACTGCTTGCGTTGGTTCGATAAAATATGGATTTGAATGTTAAAATCGAGTGAAGAAGCCTTCCATGAATTCAAAGATAACTCTAATTTTCAATTACGGCCATCCAAACATGACGATTTGGAAAATAACTGATTTGATTTATTCTCGCAAGTATCTAAGAACAGCAAATAATATGTCAATATCGGGTACTTTAGTAATAGAAATGGCGCAGCCATTTTACGAGTTACGAATTTTTTTGAGTCTCGATTTACGAGATTTTGTGAATCTCGCATCGCGATTTCAATTTTTAATTGTTACCTTTAATTTTGAATTAACGGGCTTCTTCTACTGTATCTGGCTGTAGTAATGTATTATACAAACTCGGTGCAACTTTTTGAGCAAGATATAATATTTCATAGACACAGTTTATGTAACAGTACCTACCTATAAAGCATTGATACAAAAAAAAAGACAAATAAATTATGATTTCTGTTCATTAAATATGGCGACTTACCGATGAATGAAGTTATTTTTTTTGAAGCTGGAATTGCGAATTCCATTTCCAAGTATTTTTAAAGCGGCTTAAAAATTAACTAAGTAATTAAAATGCAGGTAGCCAGTGTAGTGAGTTTTTTTTATTTTATCTCTTTCATTTTATCTATTTTCTATTATCGTGATTGTTAAAACCAGAAACGTTATATAATGGTATCTAAAACACTTATCACTTTTATTCATCTGCAAAAACGGAATGATATTTTTAGTACCTAGTTTGCAAGAATCAACATCTGTATTAGTAAAGATTCGAACATAAACTATTACTTACAATGCAACCGGGCAGTGCAACCTTGATTGCAAACCTGGGTTGCACGTTTATTACGTTTTATTATAATTAACCCTTAACGTGAATCGTGGGTCCATTTGGACCCGACAAAAATAAAAAAATAATTTCTCCCAATCGCGAAATAGTCTCATTTCTCATTGCGTTACTTACCGTAGCGGGTGCTAGTTGTTATTTTATTTTTGTGTTTTTTTATCTTAATCTATTTTGTATTTTTGGGGATTTTAAGTTATAATAGTGAGATATCTAACGACCATGATATTGTTGCTTTGTTGGAAGATGAAAATTGGTCGGTTTTCCTGATTCCGAGTGAAGAATATCAAGTAGAAGATGAAACTAAACCTTCGACATCAACGGCTCAAGAAGACATTGACGAAAAAGATACTACTTTTGCGGCCCTAAAAAAGATATTAAATATTCGCAATGATATTAACATTAGTAAAAATGTGTTATGTGTTAAGTGTTATGCGTAGAGTGACTAATAAATATTTTTATAACATGATACCGCATGGAAATATGGTGAAAAATTTCCTACTTGAAGCGGTGGCCCTGCCGGGGTCCCACCCCGTTCGAAGGCACACCCGCCGGGGTAGCAGGCACATGCGGCGAGCCATCTCACCGCGGCGCCTGGTTGGTAGCCAATGTCGATAAGGTCGAAATTAATTGATTGACGATTACGGCCGCTACCACGGGCGGCGCGCTATGAAAGTAATATCATTGCATTCCTTACGCGAATGCCTATCTAGAGAATATATTTTTATGTATGTAAATTTACATGGGCGCGCCTGAGAGCTTAATAAAGAATTTATTTTTGGCGCCTCTCTTAAAATGCTTATAAATTAACAAATGTTCATCTGACATGGTTTAAACTATTGTCAAAAGACGCGCTTGAATGCGTATTTTGTAACTGTTATACTACGAATTGGGTAAACTTTGGTTTACTATTTTTTATGGATTTTGTTGTGAAAATATTTTTCCACGTGCCGCTGTGATCGGCACATTTTCTGTAATATTTTTAATAATTCTGCGGGTCCAATAGAATATGTCAGGCCACCGGCAGAATCTGGCATTATGTAGGTAACTGACATATTCAAGACCCCTGGGGGGCGGCGTAAGAATTTTAATTAATATTAGAATATTAAAAATGAAACACATAGGGGCTTCTACCGGGCATTTTTCGGCCCACCGCCACCGGAAGAAGCGCCTTTGTGATTGGCCGCGCCCGGAGCCATAAGGGAGGTTTTCATTTTGTAGGGGAGAGGCGTACATAATGACATAGGCGGGTCAAATGGCACACCTACTTTTCTCCGAAACCGCTTACGTAAACTTTGTCATGCATTTCTCTAAAGAACCGCTTAGTAGCAGGTCGTAACCTGTGGTGGCGCCAGTCGCGTCCGTTGGGCTGTTTGGTGCGGACGGGCGTTTGTTTGATTTTCGCAGTGACGAGTTTCAAGCAGATAGATTTCCTTTTTTAACTTATTTAAGTATTTTTTAACTTTAATTTGTTAGTGATTGTCGTAATTTGATTCCAAATAGATTAAATTACTTCGATAAACTTTTGATAACTCAAAATTCTACGTACACCTTCAGTTATTGTTTTCTAAATTTGAAGGCTATTAGGCGGACAAAATGGCATACATCTTGTTCGGGTAAAATGGTATACTATGTCATTTGACCCACCATTTTTTTTATTTAGAAACTGAAGAAGTTTCAACGGTAGCAGAAGAACTATGCATACCTACAACACGTCCACTTTCGCCAGCCCAATCTACAGATATAGCTACTGAAATTCTTATGACACCCACAACATCCAAAGTACTCCGACAGATCTCCTTGTGCTGAGTCTAGAAACGACTCAAAACTATAGGCACAATAGGACTAAAATTTGTTAAGTACCTACTAAAATATTGGACACAAAATATAAAGTTAAAAATTAAAGATATTTATGCATGTTAAATAAAAATTGATCTACGTTATAAAAGATGCTTGTTTTATTACATTCCTTAAAAAAAAATCACTAAAATAGTAATATAACCATTGTTAGTAGGTAATATAAGAAATTAAAAGGTAATTTGCTATTGGGTTCATTTGGACCCACGATTCCATATATGTTTGTCATAATGACGATTTAAGTTAAGGGTTAAAATGAGATGAGGTATCAAGATAGTATCTCAAAGTGTATGTATCTACTTACACTGTACACGGATGAGAATTTATTTTCGCGGCAAGAAGCCAGCGCGCTACGTACAACCCATGATCAACCTGTTTTATACTAAGGTAGGTACCTACTAGAAAAATACACTGGATGGAATAATACATTCATGCGTCATATATACGAATTATCTATATCTATGTACATAAATATGTACGTTACTACTTATCGTTGTACATTCCATCACGTACAATTATTTGAAAACATATTTCAATCGTTTTTCCTGTGCCAACCTGCATTAATAATTTTATACATAAGTAATGTCAAACATAATTTGTCGGCCACAGTTCATAATATTCTAAAGCTAGATACAAGCAGAAATTCTAATAGGAAAATGTTCAAGCTTGGTGCGAAAATTCCAATTCTGTCACGTGAAACGCAACGGTCTACATTGCAAGCGAGGGTTGAGAATTAGGGAATTTTATATTTGCATATAGGTACCTATTACACGTTCGAACGTCTGTTAACTGTGTATTTACCTTTATTAATATTTCGCTTTTAAACTATGTAGGTATTAGTGATAGCTGAGTTTTATTTACCGAGTATTATCCGGTTTTACTCATAGACGTACCATAAATATAGACTAGTTACAAAACAAAATATCTGCTACACAGGACGACAACATGAATTACTGTGAACATAGACGCACATTGCGGGAGTTGGTCTAGGGGTGTCCAAAATGTATTAATTTCTGCGCGATAAATATATATATATATAAACATATAAATATATATTTATATATATTGTGACGTAGCAACCTTTGTTCGTCACACCTCTTCGCGAAACCTCTGAAGAAATGAATTTATCGATCCCCGCACCAACTATCTGCACCAAAAATTGATTTCTAACGGCGTAGGTACTGCAAATACTCTATGGAACAGAATAATGTCTTTGGTCTACTGCAGATAGTTTCACAGCGGTCGCGAACGGCGGGGACGAGATTACAAAATGGCGCATTCGGAATCTGACACTTCAGCACGCAAGATGTGAACTTTTTCTGTGAACCCTCGTGTTAATAGGTAAGCTCATTCCGAGAGACGCAATTTGAATTGGCATAAAGATAACATGTGAAATTACATGATTGGTTGTTAATAATGTCTTTCGTCTTAATAGAGGGTTTTTCCACGGGAGCGCTTCGCGCCATGGCCAGGTGACGCAGCATGGAGTGAAAGGTGAATCCATTGCAACGCCTGGGGGGCAGCTGCAGAGGTGATGTTCCGGTAATCATCTGCATCGGCCGCCCAAAGCCTCGGGGCGGGGTTGTTCTCTGGACCCTTAAGGGAGCAATCCTCCTCAGATGCGAGGCCAGCAAAATAAAGACCACGACTTGCCTGGTATTCAAATTCTCTCTAATAATCAATTTCACATCACGCCTGGAGCGAGCTGCGTGTTATCTGACTCCGTAAATACAAGAACATGTGCATCAGGTCGAGCGGTTTTAGAAAAAAGGAACATTGCTAAGCACGTGCGGAAGCGGTGTTTGTGCCAGACTATTGTAGCTTCATTGTTTTAAATGTGATATAGAAATTTTGCCCAGATGTTCATTAATTTGCAGAATGTGAATACCACGCACCGACACCTGCGCTGCGTCACCGCCAGTAGTATAAAAGTATTTAGTTCCACTGTCTTTTCCCTCCTTGTATGACGCGGCCGCTAGCGCTGATGTCGAGGCGTGGTAAATTAAATCTTCACCTCAATTTATTGTAAAGAAAAGGGTTTCAATGTGCAAAATTCCCAAAAACACTTCATAAAAAAATTGTCACCTTCTGTGGCATTATTAATTTCTGTTTAAAATTCATTTGAATAAATTCCCCTTCATCTAAATAATGTTTCGTTGTATTACCCTAGTCATTGAACTGTTGCAACTTAAAATAAGTTAAAGTGAGAGACAGCTGAAGTGCAGCGTACACGACACCGGAAGTACCCTGAGTTTAAATTGTGGAAGTAAGGTGAGTCCGATTCTTCTCCGACTGAGCGAAGCTGGTGGCGACGAGGAGTTCTGTTGGGAGCAACAGAACTTGAAAAAATGAAAATAATGTTTGTGGCGCGTAGAGGGAAAATTTATTATATTTGCTTTTTATAGAATAATTTTTTTACGTTATAATAAATGAAACACTTTGTCGTCATAAATGTCTAAATTTATCAATAAATTCGGAAGAAAATTATTCTAAAATGAAATTTTAAAAAAATGTAGAAATTATTTGTTTTTAAAAACCGTTATTTTACAAAAAAAAAATCAAAACGAACAGACTATGACCAGAACGGGGAGAAAGCCTTGTATTTCTGCATCATAATTTGGCGTTATTAAAATTCAATCATTAATTACGTCTGTTTAATTTGTTTAATTTCCAAAAATCAACAGGCCAACCAGCGCCACTAACAGTAAATCTATCTTAAAATTTTATAACTTCTAAATCAGATCGATTAAAAAAAAACTGAACAGTATGACACTAATATTTATTGAATGACTATACCTACACAATTTTTCTTTCTTTCTGTTAGTTTTAAAACGTTACTTTAAAAAGTTCAGTGTTTTTCCCAAATGTGGCCTCTTTTGTTTTAGAGGTAGGTATTTAATCAGTGTAGGTAATACTGTGATACACCCAACCTTAGACTATATGTATATACTCTAAGCACCCAACGGTCGTTCGCGTTTTTTTCGCAACGACCTTCGAACGGGAGTCGTGGGAGCGGAGACGTCCACATGCCAGTATCGGGGTGGCCTGGTCCGAAAGCCTTTGTTTTGAAAATGCATAACTTACGTTTCGAGAGCGCCAATCATCCTAGTTTTCTAAATATCGTAGCAAAAAATCAATCATTTATTTTGGAGCTATAAATGTCCAGAGAATGTTTATTAAAAAAAAAAAAACGCATTCATTTTGGAATCCGTGACAGGTAGGTACATGGCAAAATTTCATTTCAAAATTTTCTCCCGCGGACTGGACCACACGTGTTAGGTACCTATACCTACATATACGAACAATAACGGTTTTTTCTCATCGATTAGGTAGATACAAGTCGATTACATGAGCACTTGTATAGTAGGTAGGTTTTGTAATTGTTTGTACCATGTTGTAATTGTTTTGTAGTTAAACTCAGTAGGTACTATGTAGTATCTAGAAATAGTAGGTATGGAATCCCAAATAATTAAGTAAAGGTAACTAATTAGGTAATAAGCGTAAATTTTGGATGTAGGTACCTAATCTATTATGAACATTAATACTGTATAATTCTATTCTATTGTACAGTATTATATAGGTAGCATTCATTTTGTATTGTGTAATTTTGTATGGATACCAGTGGCGTGCAGTGGGTATAAACTTAGGTTATGCTGTGACCGACTATATACCTAGGTATATTAAATAAATATTTTATATAGGTACCTATAGCTAATACGGCAAAAAAATCAATATATTTCGAAGACGATTTATATATAATTAAATCGAGAACAATACTAATTTCAGATATACCTACGTTTCTTTTCACAAAAATAAATCAAACATTTTATGATATCATTATATGTTATGATATGACAGATGGTATTTGTATTGTATTTACATTCACCATAGAAAAGACATAGAATTTACACCGAAAGTTTAGGGTGGAATTTATAAAAAATAACATTTCTGCAATTACGTGCGCGTAGTTCTCATCTGGCATAGGACCTTTCGAAGAAGCACGCTAAATTTACTTGTCTATTACACAAAACTCGCAGCCTTAAAAGTACGCGGGTTTTTTCTCGACTTGACTATATCTATGGAACGAAATATTGGGCGAAATAAATGAAGAATTGACATGAAGTTAGGCACAGAAAAGTCGGAAATGAAACTTCTAGTCGTAGGACGAATTACGTCTAAAATTTTAAATCGGAAAAATAACAGATACTTCGCGTGAAACGAAAACGTCAGAAATAAAACTTCTAGCCCTAGGATGAATTACGGCTAGAATTTTCTATCAACTTTTTCTTAAGATAAGGATTATTTAATTAATATTTGTTTTCCAGAATCTTTACCAATGCACAGCTTTTTTGCTTGTACTTATGCGCTGCACGCCACTGGTGGATACCTAATCATGTTACTATATTATATTAGTACCTAATAGATACGCGATACGATAAAAAATAATTTTAATCAATAAGTGGTTGAGCGCCGGTTAATGTCTTTTTTCGTCGATTACCTACAGGCTGACGCTACGAGCACTTTTATAGTATTGTAATTGTTTGTGCCATATAGTAATGATTTTGTATGTAAACTCAGGAGTATATAGTAAAAATCTAGAAATAGTAAGTATGGGATCCCAAATAATTAAGTAAAGGTAACTAATATAAGAAAAACTATGTGCGTAAATTTTGGATGTAGGTACTAGCACTATTTCTGTAGGTATAAGTAGGTATAGTATTATATCACATTCATTTTGTATGGATGATCGTGTTGCTATATTATATTACGTTAAATTTTGGATAATTACCTATGTTCCTATGATAATATATATATATAATTACCTATGTAATTACTTATGTATATAATTACCTAGCGTTAGGTATGTAGCATTAGTTGTGTATTATTTTTTGTCGCTAGATTAGGTAACATTAATTTTGAATAATTGTGTGTGCCTATAACCACAATATAGTAAAGTAACAGTATTACGTCTTCATACAAACAGCCGAAACGACGCTCTTCGAAACATACGGACGCAAGCAGTGTAAGACGCTCTCGCGCATTCATTCACGTCAATTATGGCACCCCAAACCCCAAAGAGTCAGTCAATGAGCAGCCCTGGTACGTGTTTAAGTACCAAGCGACCGTAGGTATTTATTTCAAGGACACTGCCGAGACAACATACTGTATACTTTACTATACTGTGCTATAACCAAGTAAGGTATTTTTACCTAATTAAGTAGGCAAACGCCCGTGTCCAGTACCTACACGAAAAATGTGAACCAATCGGAACAGTAGGTCAGACCCATCGATCTCATTGGTTCGGAATGTAGGTTGACGACCAATAATCTGTAAGAGCAGGCGTGATGTATTACCGGGATACGCCCGGGGGTGTCGGAGATAAATCAACACCACCTATAGACACAAGGCCCGGGGGGTGGATTGCTATTCTTCCAAGATGGCGCTGACACACGGGTTGTCATCCGATAACACGTATTATCACAGCTGTTCATTGTAGGTATGTCGTTATTAACTGTTTTTCCGCTTAATTTACAGTAAAAAACGTTATAAAACAATTATACAAAATGGTTCAAACGTGTTGTGTCCCGAAGTGCAGAGGAATTATTGGCCGAAAGAAGAGTTTTTATGCTTTTCCAAAAAATGCAGTTTTATCCCGGCGTTGGATATCGTCAATTCACCGAGAATATTTATTTTTAATATTTTTGCATTAGGTATAACGAGTTATAATTAATGCATTTTGTATTTGATTCTTCAGTATTAATAATTAAAACAAGCAAAGTAGAACAAAACGAATGTATAAACTCGAATGTCATTTTCATGTACCTACCTACCCAATTTCAAATGTCATTTCATTTTTTGCATAATCTGTAATAATAATTACGCCAAAAACTGTGTAAGGCTGTTATTGGAACACGTTATGTCCATTTAAGTAGTGGAGAGAGGGGGGCATAGTGGGGTAGGGTAGACTGGGTACGGTTGAAACAGAACAAATATCTCGCAAACTATATGCCGTGGGGCGAAGAGTCCAAGGGGCAAATGAAGTGGACAACAGATCCGAATACGAATCTCAGTGTTGCATTGTTCACTGTACTTTTATAGGAGGCCGTATTGTATTTTGATAACCAAAAGTAAGTTTTTTTTTTTCGGAGATTTTTCAAATTATTATGGTTTCTATTCAAGTGAGAATATTGAGAGCGTTTTTATGTTTGAAATGAAGCTTGTAGAATACGACATCGTGAATAGTTTTAATGTATTATTATTTTCACCATTACTACAAACTATTTTTTTTTACCTAAAGGAGGGGGATGGGGATGGTTGCAACACTTTTTGTGGGTACGGTTGAAACAATATTTTTATTTAATTTTCTTGTTTTCTGGATGCCGAGAGTATGCGCAAGAAAGACTTTGAGATGGCAGATAGACTTGTCGAGGTGTAAAGATGCTTATGAGGAGGTAAAAGCAATAGATTCATTACGAAAAGCGGTGGAGAAGCATGCAGTAAACTACTGTTCGCTCACAAGATCAGATATTCAGAGAGCAGATCCGGAGGAAAATGGATAAAATGCACCATTTTAAACTATGGGCTCACGAAGAGTGCACAAAAGTTGATCTCAGCTATGTTTGCCACAATTACGACTCGGAATAATCCCAAAGCTAAATTTTTGTTTGATTTACGACTAGATAAAATCAAATAAATGTTTTCTTTTACTTTATTCGCAAATTATTTTGGTTCAGTTTGTTTTGTTTAAAATAAATCTGTCCCCCCCCTCCTCCCCTACATGAGTAGGTATACGCACGAATATATTTTAGTTAATGATAGAGTTTTATTCAGCGTTTTCTATAAATCAAATAAAAATTAAATGCGTTGTGATTGAGTTAGGACAAAATCCATTTGAATATTTTAATGCATTACAGCATTAATCTAAAATCATTATTGTAGCATCCCGAATATATAATATGTACGAAAAAATGTCTTAATGCATTAGTGAACTAATTAAAAAACAATGAGTAACAATGCAAAAACCATTTATTTTATATTTTTTGCATATGAGATAACTAAAGAAATAATGAGACAACCCATCATCCTCGTGAAGTCTGTAACTTCAAACTCTATCTCGAAACTGTACTTTTTGACTAAAAATTCATGTTAACTAAAGATCATCAATTTTATTTACAAAACATACCCTAAATTTTATTTTCTTATAAAAAATATTTTAGAACCACAGTTACAGAAAGAGAGAAAGAGTTTGTGCGTCGTAGGTACCTACGACGCACAAACAAGCAATGAATGCAACGCCGTATAGCTGCCTCCCTCGTTCGCATCTGTGCTTGGGGCTACGCAATGCTTTAGTTAGAGTGAAACAAATAATAATCACAATAACCTAAAGATAAGACACATGATATTGTATGAAATATCGCAAATGTATTACCGCGCGAAAATCAGTGGACCGAAAACAATATTTTTAAACATTATAGCTTATAAATTTGGAAAACAAAATTTTTAAAAATGTTCGTCGCAATTTCCGTTAAGATTACAAAGAATAAGAAAGAAATCGTTTGCATAATTATTGAGTTATCGATTTTAAAGCGATCTCTAGGGAATAGACGTAGGTACCTACGGCAATGATAAAAAAAAGAAGTGTGGAAAAATTAAGTAATTTTTTTCATTAATAAACCAAATAACTAAGAATGAGAATTAACTGACATGAAGAGAATGTATTTTTCAATGTCTTCAGTAAACAATAAAAATATATTCTGTTCAGCAAAAATACATGCATCGATAGTTCAGAATAAAATTAACGTAGGAAAAGATTTTCAGTACCTACAATATCCAAAAACAACATATATTCCTGAAGCAACTAATGGTAAAAATAACAAATTTTAGGTACTGATGTGAGTGAGGATTGAAAATGACATTGTAGAGTAGAGATAAATCACGGTTTTAAGGCATTGTCGGATTGTAGAGCAATGGAGAAGATTGCGGAATAATGAGATGTGATGGAATTTTTTGAGGTTGAAGATTAAACGGGTACACAAGTTTTCAAGGCCTTCCAGTTATTTGAGATACTCTACATTGACATCCAGATAGCACACATTAGTATAATCAAACAGGGGAAGAAGTTGTGATTGCATAATTGTTATTTTACAGTGAATCGGGAAAAAGTTTTTTAGTCCATTTAGGGTATGCTCTGTAAAATATTTTTTTTTATATGTGAAATATTATGTCCACGCCATGACAGATCTGCAACAATTAGAATGCCTGTTTTTTTTTTTAGCATAGTTGCAAAATAGCTAAATACTGTTCTGAGATAATAGGACATTTAGGTTTGCACGAGCTCTATCAGGATTCAGGATCAACTTATCTATTGTTGGAGATAAATGATTTGCTATTAGATATGTAAATTATTTAACTTCAATGAGTTTATAATATTATATTCATTGTTAATATTGCTAAGCAATGTTCTCCGATCAGGTCATGTGTTAAAAATATCAGTAAAAAATATGTGTCAGGCACTAATAAAAAATTAATTAACATGCAGAATACTCATTCTCGTGGTCCAGATTTCATTCCGACATTTTTTTTAAAAGGTTATGTGGAACTGATAAAAAAGCCACTTTGTTTTTTGTATAATCTTTCCATTAATACAAGGATCTTCCTGGAAACATGGAAGATGTCAAAAGTTACTCCAATATATAAGAGTGGTTTTAGAACCAGTAAAGTTTTCGAATGGTTTAAGCGTTTCCAAAATGGCCGAGAAGACTTTGAAGATGATTCACGTCTGGGTCGCTCTTCCACGTCAAAAACAGATGAAAATATTGAAAAAGTCTGTAGTCTGAGCCGATCTAACAGTCGGTTGACTGAAGCTGTAAGCTCAACAACAAACTCAGCAGAGTAAAAAAAAAACAACCTGAATTGTGGAAGAACAAGTTGTGAGTTCTCCATCAAGACAACGCGCCAGCTCATTCTGCATTGTCATTGCCTGCATTGTCAAGACGTTTCTAGCCAAGTACAATATCCCAGTGTTAGACCATCATCCTTATTCACCTGACCTTGCATCTTGTGACTTTTATCCGTTACCCAAGGTCAAAACTGCATTAAAAGGAATAAGATTTCAGTCCGTTGAAGCTGTGAAAAAAGAACCGCGTCATGAAAAAGCTCATAGAAGAAGACTTCCAATACTGTTTCGAAAAATGAAAAATTCGCATGGAGCATTGTAGGAATAGAGGAGGGATGTATATTGAAGGTGATAATAACTAAAAATGCATAAATTCAAAACAAAATGTTTTACAGCAATAGTCTCTAGTTACGGTATTGCAAGGCAATACTTAACCTACACTTCAACACTCACTCATCACTTCAGCCCTAATGATGGACCCTGCAATTGGATCCGAAACGTTGGCCAGAGAGGTCATATATATATGGCAGAATATCCCAGAAAACTATACACAGAAGATTCTGAACGGCCGTGAAAACCTAAAGACATTTTTAGTCTCTAGTTATTTTACAGCCCCACCTCGTATTATTGCTTATTTATGGTGATAGTGGTATGGAGTGTCCGGGTCATGGTGTGGAAGACACACGTTGTCTGTATTGCTAGTATAATTAAAAGAAATTAAATTTTTCCTGTTCTTCTTCTTGTGACCTGTCCATTCAACAGATGTTGGCCGTCATCATTTTATTTACTGCGGCCCAGAATAGCTCTACAGTAGACTGACCAACCCATTGTCTCAGGTTTTTCAGCCATGATATTCTCTATCTTCCAGGGCCCCAACTCCTGGCAATCTTTCCCTGCCTTAGAGGTGTAAGATCTCATACTTCTCTGGATGTCGCAACACGTGTCCGAGATATTAAGACTTTCGGATTTTCATTGCTCATTTTATTGCAGGCTAAATTCTTTGGGATATTTATGAAAATTACAATAAATACTACATCAATATCAATTCAATCGATTTATTTATTTATATTAAATGTTTTATATGTACCTATATATGTTAGACAAAGCGTAAATTTTGATAATGTAACATTAACTAGTATAGTGTATACATTAACTCATAGTGTATTAATGTACACATTATCAAAATTTAACACTTTGTCTGTAACACACACATGTAAGTATATTAAAGCCTGCCCCCTGGGCTTCATTCGTGCTGAAGTAAACATTTAACACAGTTAATCATCAAACATAAATTGAAAATAATAAAAAATTATCAATAAACTCTTAAATCTAATCGTAACTGCATATTAATGGTATAAAAGCAAAGGCAGCAATTACCAAAAAAATCAACCCCCAAGAATGTGTAATGTGACAAAATGGCTGCTTCTTGCTAAAGTGAGGTTGCATGTCTATTTTAGATTAAGACATTATAGCAAAGACAGAAGTATTATATAAATAGCAAAAGCAACAATGTTCACTATTTGGTAGTAAACACAGCAATATCCATACGTAAAAGATAAATATTTATTTATACATGTATATAAAGAGAAAACTGCGGTGGCAATTGTTTTTAAAAACATTCCCGTGAGTAATGACAGGTTATTATTTTTTTAAATAGAGATGTGAACACGGAATACGTGTCACATCAATATTCTTACTATTTTTAAATTAAGATAAACGCTTGTGCTATGAAAATAGGACCAACTTGCTGGTCTGGAGTGAGATTCGAACCCGCGACCTTTGGATCACGAGGCGAGATAAGACCACAAGACCAACAAGCTACTTATTGCTACTATTACTTTTATACCTTGCGTATGCATTATTGAGAAAAGCATAGTTTTTTTATATGTATAAGATAATAAAAATTATATGATGAATATTCTAAGATTTTCAAAAGTACAAAGAGTATCAATTGATTCTATCTTATCTCCATATAAAATTAAAAAGCTCAGTATAATGTCAGATTTGATATGTCAGCACATCTCTGACTCAACGTGGAAGGTGTTTTTCTAGTTTGCCCTTCACCCACTGCTCGTGAGCGAGGAGATGAGTGAAGGCTGTAAAAGTATCGTCTCTGCATGACTCCATATGTACATCATTCCTGGGTCCGACACTCACGATACCACGCAAGAAATATCTCTCGGTGAAGAACTCGTAGGACCTGAACACCAGCCCGCCGCCACTGTCCCCTCTGCAGACTGCAGAACCTGTTTATTAACAGTTAACTAATTTAATTTAAAGTTTTATGAAAAAATATTATAAACTGTGAACTTTAGTGCAATCCTACATACCATTTTTATGATAACCAGCGCAGAATTTATCCGCAACCAAGAGAGACTGAAAAGCCTTAGGTGTAAGTTCTCTACACGTGTTGTAATCCACAAACGGCAATTGAATGGTCTTTAATATGGGAGATGAAGAAGTTAAATTGGTAACATCTGTGAGTCCCCATCCTGAAACCTTGAAAGATTGTATGATAATACTATGTTCGGCCATATCTAAATGTGTTTCCTTTGCGAGGAGAGTACTGATTTAAAATTTTGTACTTTGAATTTTATTATTTTTTTAACAAATAAACCATCAACAGGTCATTATTGACCCTGGTAGATGGTCCTAGAGTGACATGTTTATATTTTATAAGAGATTTTTTATTATTCATTAGAGTACAAAATGTTACTGTATTATAAGCATTTTGAATCTATATTATGATTGCGCTAGTATGACATATTACACAATACACATTTTATGTTAAAGTAATATGATGATAAAATGAATTATAAATAATATTAACAAAACAAATTCTATTGCAAATCAATAAATGCAATTTGGGAATGAGTTCTAAATTAACAAGTTTTACGATGAGTGCTCGGGTTCCAAGTTCAACACCATGTTGTCTACGAATAGTGGTTCTCAGCGGAATATATAGTTTTGTCTATGATGAGCATGTATTACACGCTTAAGCGACCATCAACCAAGTTTATCGATATTTTACTTTTGAACTGAGCCTGTGTCATAAAGAATACTTCAAAGTTGCCGTTTCTGGATGATATCTCGTTATAGTGATTTATCATTCTACGTGGAGGAGACAAATCGCCTAGAAATTTACTATGAAATAGGCTTGGAGATCGGATAGGGATGTTTATGTATATTTGTGACAGTATTGAGGGTGTGTCTAGTTTGTTATTTACTATTTTGTAGAGAGTCATTAGGTCTGTAATTTTTTGTCTTTTTTCTGAAGATTTCTCACCTATTTAGGTGAAAAATTTCGAGTCTCTTGTTGTATGTGTTAAGTGAATCACTTGGACCCCTTGTCCTTTCTTTGGATTTTTTCTACTCTGCATACGATCGTGAATTTGGTATGTAGTAATTGGCGCTGAAGTACATGTTGGAAAATTCTTTCATTGTTCTGAGAACAAATCTGAGAGTTTTGGATGCTCATTTTACGATATCATAAAAATGGTGGTATTCGAGAGAGCCGTCAAAGTCAATTCCCAGATCTTTAATAAGTGGTAAGGAATTTAGTGTAGTTCCACTGATGCTGTGTAAAAATGATATTGGTCTATGTTTTTTGTGAAGGATGAAGAATTGCACTTGTTGGAGAGAATTGAGGTCATCTTGGAGAAGGTGATAATCATGAGCGATGGATATGGATTTAAAGATTTTGAGGTCATCGGCGAAAAGCAATACACATATCGAAATATTTAATGACTTCATGTATGTCATTTATAAATTACATTTTTCTATAAGAAGGGATTCTTCTTTAGTTAGATCTTGATCTGTATTCACAGGTCAGTCCTGGTTTTGTGACGAGGACATCCAGCTTTCTCTCCATCTCTTTGGTGATCTCCCTGGCGGTCGGCGTTCCTCTGGAGTCCCGCGCATCACGGCTCTGGGAAGTCTCGTCTGGTTCATTCTCTCGACATGATCCCTCCAGAAACGCTTTCTCTGCCTGCTCCATCTTACAATGTCTAGTATGTCGCAATGTCATGGTGTTTTTAAATATCACGACAATTATTTAAATAAAAGTACCTACCCCTGTTCTAACATTTGAAAGGCCACACTATTCTGACTTTTTCTGTTGGCGTCCCCACGCGCGTGCTTTTAAGCTCGTCATATTATTCGGTAACTTCCGCCCTCTCTCTACTAGAAGTTCGAATCAAAAATACGTTCGAATAGTGGTTCGTCTTTGGCGGCATATTTCGGCCCGGTGACTTTATCTAAATAATAATCGCCGGGTCTGTCGAGAGTTATAATATTGAATAGACAATGATAGTGAAAAAATAATTTCAAAAACGCAAAATCTAAAAGTGAAACTTATAATCAGTGTCGGGACCACGCGGTCCACAAGACATTCATTTAAGAAAGAACATTTTAATCCAGTCCCACATAACTATCTAATATCTATGTTAAATTCTCGTGATTTCTACTAGATTGTATTAGAATGTCCTAAATTCTCACCCTCTACATTGTAAAGAACTGTATGCCTGTAGCATTACTTGTGTTTTTATGTTTATAAAGATTGATATCAATACATTTTACTAAATTTGGCATTTCCTTATATTCTATCGTTCATTATATTATAAGGAATACTTTCTCAGACATTTTTACTGTCAGTTGTGACTGTAATAATTCTCATTATATTTCGTGTAATGGTATTTTTGTGTGATAAAAAAAACTCTGGTATTTTATCTAAAGAAAATTTTTGTTCGGGTTTTGTATAATTTTGTCACAATATTTCTAACAACTTATACTTTGTATAAATTAAATTCTTTCTGAATACATTATTATATAGTATATGCATTCTTTCATTTAGGTACTATCCGACTCCCATAAACACACACTCGTGAACCTAAAAACTACTCTGCAGATAAAGACCATTGCTGCCATACAGTGTCTCCGGCTTCAGCTTTTTACATGTTGCATAAATATTTGGATAAATAATGTTCTCCCCAGAAAATACTCTTACAGCAGACTCTGCCGATTTCTGCATTGGGTTCTCTTGTCTCTGGGGGTCTCGCCCGCAATGGGTCTCAGAGTCTTCATCTCGGTAGTTCTGAGAAGGTGTTTAGTTCTCACCGTGTCCGCTCTTGCTTCGATACCGTATGTCATGATAGGTCTAATGCATGTTTTATATATTTTGACTTTGTTTTCCACTAGCATATGCTGATCATATCAGTGTCTCTTAAGCATCCGGAGATAATCGCTGCTTTGTTTGCCTGCTCATTGACTGCGTTATACAGATCGCTGTAGTTTGATATCTCCACCCCAAGGTACTTAAATTTCATAACCGGTTCTATGGGTTTATTATCTATGACCAGTTTACATCTTCGAGATTGTCTAGATATTGTAGGACACTTACTTTTCTCGACTAAAATGATCATGTTGTACTTCCTGCATGCAAGATGGAACTTGTAAAGCATTCTCTGTAAGTCATCTTCGTTTTTGGCCACTATAGTAGCATCATCAGCGTAACACACTATATTAATGATTTTATTTCCCATTCTGTACTTATCCGAGTCCAAGAGCTGTCACCTCCTCTATTATTTCGTCCATAGTCAAGTTGAACAAAAATGAACTAAGACTATCACCCTGTCTGATTCCTGTCACCGTCGGTATTTCCCTAGAAAGTTCACCATCCACTTTATTTTTTGTTTTGCCATTGGAGTTCAAATCTTGTATAGTTTTTATTAATGAGGGTGATATTCCCTTATTCACCAAAATATCTACTGGTACGCACAGGGCCATACCAAGTTTGAAAAACTATTAATAAATTCCCAAAATATTTTAAAACCCGAACGGCTAAAAAATCGAATTTAAAAATAGTTAAATATAGGGTGGGTCTCCGCGTTACGGTGGGAGAAATTCAGTAGGAATTTACAATATTTTAAGCAAAAAGGTAAATTAGAAAGCAACAACAAAAAACACTTTTTCAGGAAATTCAATAAAAAGTAAAAGGCACTTTTTTCTCAAAACACGATTCCGCGGACCGGCAGCGTAACAAGGTAAAAGTAATCTCGGCGAACTGAGGATGCTGAGTCTGCGGAATCTTCCTTTATTTATACTTAAAATCTAGACACAGCGGGAAATCAACGGTCAAAATGGGATTAGTAAGGGAGGGGAGAGACATCTCGAGAATACCCAGTGGCGGATGGTGGTCAGCGCAGAATTCCCGAGCGGATCATACCGTGCCGGCCCATCCTCTAGACGGACTATTTTGCCCGCCTAGCCAAATTATCTCCCGGACGGGGAGGTGTACATATGTAAATGTTACGTCAAATTGAACGCCTGGCACATCCGCATGTGAATTTAATTAGTACCAATGTGTCCGGATGTGTCGGCGTTCATAAATCGCCTCAAAAAAGGCCGATTCCTATCTCTCGATGTATCTCCTTCCAAACTAATCCGATTCTTTATTTTATAACGAATTCTGACAGGAAATGACATGCCAGGTTTTGTGCACTTTTTCTGAGTTCATCTCGTGAACTTTCTGATTTTACGGCGTTGCAAACTTTCCACGCGCCGCGTACGTCTGGTCCATAAACCAGCGGCCCCCGCCAGGCGCCGGCTTGTCGCGTTCAAACGTCGGCCTGCCTGACCATTTTAACGGCCTTTCAAATCTGCTGCGCAGTTATCTGAAAACTGGCAAAAAACATATTTTTGCTATTTAATTTAATCCGCGAGATCGGCCGTCATCCTCCACAGTGAGATACGTTTATTTCCGAATCTCGCGGATGTCCTAATAATGCACAAAACCTTATATCTCCAGTCAGGATTCGTCAGTAATAAGACCGCTAATTCCACTCATTTTATTTACAACAAAAAATTACAAATTACATATAGAATAAAATTACAAAAAATTCTTAAAACTATTCAAGTTGTCGAGGCCTCGACGCGAGTATAAGAAATATTATAAACTAAATGCATAAATGTTCAAAAAATAAACCTTATGGTAACAATTACACATATACACACGGCCATATATTGTTATTTTTATTAAATTTAAAAAATTCAATTTTATGCCGCTGGATTGATCGTGTGCGAAACATCTACAATATTGCTAAGCACCACTCTGTCGAACGCCGTGGTTAAATCCACGAAGCAGGCATATGCTGATTATACTCTATAGATTTCTCCTTCACTCGGCGTATAATGAATATTGCATCGGTTGTTGATCTGTTACTCCTAAATTCTTGTTGTTTTTCCCTATTTGTGATGGTTTGTTCAGTTTCTTTTTTAAAATTGCTATAAATAATTTAAGTACCGAACTAATAGAGGTCCCTCTATAATTTTCAGGGTTGTTTTTACTTCCTTTCTTAAATATGGAAACGGTGATACTCGTATGCCAGTCCAGTGGTATCTTGCAATTCTTTAGGATATTATTGAACAGTTTAAGGATTATGTGTGGTAAATTATTTCGTGCGTACTTCATCATTTCATTTGATAAATCGTCCAAACCAGAGATCGAAAAAATCAGGGTTTTTATTAAAAATCAAAAAATCGGATTTTTTAATATATATCCGATGTATATCAAAAATTGGATTTATATCCAAACTTTTTTTCTCCTTTTTTATCGAAATAATTAGGAAATTTTTTTGTACATGAATTATTATTTGTTAAATAAATGAATTGCATACTGAAAAAAGCTTATATATGCAATTATTATATATAAGTTTAAAAAGTTGCTCTTTCTAATGTAGTGTTATGAGTATTTGTTTCTTTGTGTGAAATAAAAAATGGAATATATGAAACAAAATAAACTAAAAAACAACTGTAGCACTTTTTAAAATACAACTAGCGCCATCTAGTAACAACTGCATATATATATAAAAAAAACTTGTAGCACTTTTTAAAATACATCTAGCGCCGTCTAGTAATGACCGCAGATATTTAAAAAAAAAAACAATCTGTAGCACTTTTTAAAATACAACTAACGCCATCTATTAACGACCGCAAATAGTTTTTTTGGAAATATATCAAAGATAAAAATCAAGCCATAAATATATATATATATATCGTGATATATATCGTGATATATATCGTGATATATATATCGTGATATATATCATGATATATATCCTCGAACCCTGGTCCAAACTAGGAGACTTGCGATAGGAAGAAGGGATTGATTTATTTAATCAAAAGCCTTGACAAAGTCGGTGTAAACAGAGTCCATCTGCAGTTGATTGTGAGGGTGGTTCAGATAAACTCTGCGAATATATCAGAAGATTTGACTTTACTGAATGATGTGAGAGGAAGCCATGGAAACTGTCTTTAGAAACTGAAACAAACTCCCTCCCTGGATTTGTTTGAAAATTTTGTAGGAGTACAGTTTTGAAGTAGTACTTCATGTAGCTCATTAAGTAGACGATAATATTTAGCTACACGTATTTGGTAGAGATATATATTAAATTATAGAATATATATATATATATAGATGAGTATGATATATATATTATATCTATATAGATATATATATATATTCTATATGATTATATTGATTAAAAAAAATAATCATTCATTTGCGATGTGCACTTATGTAAAATAATTGTATGTAAAAAAAAAGAAATTATTCAACTTCTTTTTGATCCTCTATATTTATTTATATATTTTATTATTTATTATTTTTCATTATTAATTATTAACTAACCTTAAAAAGTGTATTATACATAATCATATTCAAATGTTCACAAAATACTCAAACTTGTACTCTAATGTCACTAAATGACCATCTATTAGGGTCATCAATGACCTGTTGAAGGTTTATATGTTAAAAAATTAATTAAAAATAATAAATATATATATATATATATATACATACAAATCTACGCTATTTGATTGATCCGACCCAAATTTTGCACCCTAATTATTTAGAACCTTGCGAAAAACATAGACGCCATCTAAGATATAAATGTAATACACTCCAAATTAAACTTAACATGTACCTACTTTCCATTCCGAATTTTGTTTTATTTACTTTACTTACTTTATTTTTTAGCACATTGGGAAAAAATCCTCTCCTACCTAAATCGTTTCCTCCCCTTTTATGTGAATCTTGTAATTGCGTATTTTTAAAAATAACATTGTAGAAAACCTGGGATATTTAAAAATATTAGAATTATACAAATTTTACCAACAGACCAGAAAGCATAAGCAGAATCCGGTTAACTGAGGGCAATCTTTCAATTTTTCTTAGCAATTTTCTAAATTAATATTATACAGTAGAATATATCGCGCTCTCATCTTTAATTTCTATTATAGAAAAGAAATATTTACCTCTCCAATATTTCCGCTAGTAAGATGAATTTTATCAAATTGGGGGTCCCAATGAATGCAGACGGGTCTTATGAAAGATGTGAATTGGAATGGCTTTTTTACCACCAATATTGCAATGTCAGACTGCTGATTTTGCGCTTCCCCTCCATATGTGTCTGGCACATAGATTTTGGATACCTTAAATCAGAATATGGTTTAATAAAAGAAATACACAGAATACTATTTTACAATAAATATGTACAACTCGACTACTTTTTTTTAAATTTCAGTAATATTCATAAATAATTAAAATGGCAGCTGGAGAATCGCCTGACGAAATAAATGGTACAAAACAAATATTCGTAAAAATAATATTATAATAAATCTTTATATCTCACATTACTCCGCTGCACCAACGTAACATCATCTTCTGGGGAATCCCAATCTCGGTGCAGTTTCCCTGCAGCAACAGCGTAATTTGAAGGGCGATACATTTCCCGTTTCATACTATCCCAAACGCAATGGGCGGCTAAAACAGAATAAGGCAATTTTAAGGTAAACATTCAATATTTATTTACTAGATAATTTTTATTTTGTTAAATTATGTTTACAACATAATACAGATTAGGAATGTTGCGGATGCATATTTTTAACATCCGCGGATACGAACGCGGATCTCAATTTTTTTAAAGAGATACCTAAAGTGTAATTACATGAATAAATGAAAGAGATAACTAAAGACTAATTTTTGAATATTTTAATATAATGTTTGGATTTTTAGTACCTATTTAAATTTAAAAAATGGTGCATTATATTTAATGAAAAGCAATGTTGCTTCTTTTTCAGGCTCCAGCCTGTTTCTCAGACTTGTAAATTAATTCCGCACCGCCAAATAATTGTTCGCTAGGAACATGGAGGAGATGATAAATATCTGCGTGCTATTCCAGGTGATATTTTTAAATCACCTCGTTTAACGCTCCACTACTTAAGCGGGCTTTCTGAAATATTCAGTGTTTTTTTATTGCGATATGAGAGAGTTTCTTCACTTTCATCTTCACTTGATGAATCTAGCATTATGGCAAGATCGCTTTTCAAGCAAGTCTTACTGACTGTACCGGATGTCCCTTGGTGTTCCGAATCTTTTTTCAGGGAATCTCTCATTCTCATTTGTTTCGCTTTTTCGAAATGTGTAAATGACGTTAGAGAATCATCAATATTTCTCGTCTTCAATCTATACCTATAAAACTCAATGTCTCTGTCTGTCTGTCTGTCTGTCTGTTCTCTATACAAATTCACACCGTTTGTCCGATTCGATTCAAATTTTGCAAGATACCCCTTCTCCTCCTCCTGATAAATTTTCGATGCAAATCTGTACCGTTTGACCGAACGGACTCAAAATTTGGAAACTTATTCTTTAGGACTCGACGGGTAACATAGGCGATATTTCCTCTCTATTCTCATACCCCTTCCCCTCCTCCTGACATATTTTCGATGCAAATCTATACCGTTTGAATCAAACCTTTGTTTCCCCCACAAATTTATTTTCAACTTAATCCTTAACCCATGCAACGCCGGGTACGAACAGCTAGTATTTCATATTTTCCTCGGTAACTGGTTTGAAAATTTTGTACTTATCGCGAGGATCTAAGTAAGTGGATATGGCATATAAATTTTTCTCTTCCAAAGTAGAAAATTTAGCTAAAACTTCAGTTTTCAGAGTCGTGACCACCAGTCAAATTGGATGAGAATCCTGTGATTTTGTTAAATGGTCATCATTTTTTTTCATAAGCATTTGAATTATTGAAATCACTGATGATATGTGGGTCTAAGAGTTGCTTAGTTCCCCTGTAGCTTCTTCAAAATGTTTCAACGGTTCAACACAGCATTCTATGATTTTCCACCCTTCTGGCAATGGGTCAATGTCGTTGTCGTTAATATAAAGACTTTACGCATCTTTTATCTTTAAAAAACGCTAAAAAATGTAAAATGTACTGTACTATAGCGTGAGTACCCTACTCGTATCCGCAAAAGCTCCACATTGATTATTTCGGATGCGGGTGTCTAAATTCATGCGGAAGTTCCGCAATTGCGGAAATGATCATTCGCAACACCCCTAATACAGATAAAGAAATGGTGGCTAATAGCTTTTGATAAATATGATAAAAGTGTACCTGTTACGTGACGTTGTATAAAATTAAAACGCGTATTGTACTCCTCCTCAAGAGTGGTTTGCAAACGGTACTTACATATTTATCCAATTGACACTTTATAAGCTGTATAACGTGAGAACAGTAATTGGTACGAAAAAATTGTATCGAAACTTTTTCAATTTTTTATGTTTATAACGTTAACTTTGTGGTTTGACATAATTATTAACTTTAATGAATTAGGAACGTTGTATGAATCACTTGGGGTAACTACGTCTACCAGTTTCGATACCAGTGTACCACGTTAGGATGGATGCATACGCATAGTATGCGTCCGTCCTGACGAAGATGACAAAATGCGTCGTCATCGATGTCGAGTCGATGTGTGAAATTTCATAGACATTTCCACACACACGTACGACACGGCGGCGAAACTAATACAAAGAATTTTAAAATACATTTTCTTCAAAACAAGTCAAATAAAATGATATAATAAAAATAATAATATGCAATAATTTTAGAAAATATATTTTTTGCAAAGTTATTATCGTTTTATTTTACTTGTATTAATGCGACTGACTCTTAAATATTCGATATAAGTTACTTTCATTATAGTTTTACGTATTACAGAAGAAAATTCAGAAATATTTATAAAAATGGAAACTTTAATGTCTCGATAACTATTGATATTAGGACGTAGTTGCTTGAATATTTCGATTCATAATTTATTTAAGGCAAGAATCTACAAGCACATTTTGAATGATTTTAAATTTTGATTTTTTGTGTGGTTTTTATTTTAATTATTTAAAATAGATATAAAAAATATATAGTATACAATTATTCAATGCCAAAGAAAAATAATAATAATCTTAAAAGTAATATAGAAGTTAAAAGAATATTGACGAAATAAAATGATTGTTTAATCCTGCGCGCGGCACATTCACTGCAAATGCATATTTTGGCGTTTTTCATGAAAATGCGGGTTTCTATTATTCATTTATATCAGTTTGTATAAGATAGACTGCAATTCATTTAGGATGATAACTTATAAAGAACCATTGTTCTTATATAAAAGTAATAAACTGAACATTATTTACAATAATCAATCAAAACATGAAAAATGGATAGTGTATGGATAGTGGCGGTTTTGCATCCAGACGCCACTATTGAGAGATGATGATTTGTCGATGATCACCTGGATGACATTATGGGACCAAATAAAAATCTCGCAATTAGAGAGAACCTCAATTGCTTTGTGTCACAGAGATCCCAGATGAGCTGTCTTGTAAATGTAATTAGAACTATGATGGACAAACTATCTCATCATCATCCCAGAAGAAAGATGCAGTGAAAAACACGTAGACAGCAGGCTTGTGCAGTGAAGCATTACTTTACATATATTAGGGAAAAAATATCGAAATTAAATATTTATTCGACAGAATATTATGAAATATTAAAATATTAATAATATGGTATTTATTATGATAGGAATATTACGATATCCTTAGGAAAAAGTCATGCTTTAATGCTCTCACTACACGCCCCTGGTAGAAAGGTTTTGTGGAGAGAAGTTTGGTTTGAAATGGCCTACAGTTACTGATACAATGAAGAACAGGGACAATTACAGATGCTGTGTTGAGGTAATTGGCTCCCGACCCTTCCAGGATGGAGAAGAAAAGATGAGATGAGATTTGTTTTGGAGACATGACAAGTTTATAATGAATGCCGAACATAAGTTCGATTCGATTCGAAAGATAATTCTTAAAAAACCCAACGATTATCCGACGACAGGCCTCTTTAATAAATTACAAGTCCCCACTTTTGAAAATATCTACAAGCAAAATTGCATATTTCAACTATATAAAGGTTTTCATAGTGATAACGAGTTGACCCAAAGAGTGTCAAGTAGCAGAAATGTAACACTTGGTAAATTACATATCCCCATGATACATACCACAACTGCTCAGCATCACTACACATTCAGAGGTGTGAAATGGTTCAATGAATTGCCTGTTGAATTGAGGACTGAGGATAATTATGAGGTATTTAAAAAAAACGTGAAAAAATACCTTCATAAATAATTTTTTTTTAAATTATATATGTACCTATTACTTACTTAATATTATATATTACTTACTTATCACTTTACTTATTACTTTACTTATTGCTTACTTATTAATATATATATGTGTACCTATTATTTACTAATGATAACTAAATTTTCTATGCATATTAAATGATGAATATGTACATTTTATCATTTTAATATCTGTAAATGTAAAATGTAAAGATACTCCTCTTCTACACACGAGTCTATATCACTCATGTAGAAGAGAAAAATCCAACATATGTAACTAGCTCTATTTTGTAAAAAAAAAATGTATTTGTAAAAAATTAAAAAAAAATTAGACAAATGAACACTGCCTCCCCTAATTCATAGGTCTCTGGACGTTTAATATCCGATCTCTGTGAGTGGTATTTAATACTTTACTCTCTAGGTTTAAGATGATTGTTAAAAAATGTTTAAGGAACAATGTTCTGCAACAATATTCAGAAATTTTTTAACAATAAATTTTTTGACGGGTGAGGATAACGCTTTAAGGGAGTGCGGTATCATTATTATATTATATCAGATTATCACTGGTTTCATTCCTTTCCATATCTCTGTCAGGCTGCTTCCAAATTAAAGAGTTGAACGCCACGGAATTCACGGAGTATTCACAAATAATTTTAAAATTCTTGTTGAATTTATACCAATTTTAATAACATTTCTCTCTTTTTCTGTTCGTCAGGTTTACCTGTGTTGAGGACTTTTCATGTAATGTGATAAAAATTCAAGAAATGTTTTGAAAAAAGTGGTTAGCATTGCTGGTTTTCACGTACATCTCCAACTAATTGCCTCAACCTCAGGTCTAAGGATATGTGGTATTTGATGTCACTGTTAAGGGGCTTGGATTAGTCTGTGCGATGTTTAATAGATAAAAGAATGGCAGAGTGCTCACCTGTAATCACGATCAAAGCATTCACGATTGAGCCGCCACATATCTGTTCGTTACTGTCATAGTTTCCATGATCGTACAGCGCAACATGCCAGGGGAATTCGCCAAGTTTGGTGCGTCTTCCACTGATTATTTTTTGCTCACTTTCAGGAGTGACTGTTCCGCATTCTGAAAAATGTCTGAATTGGTCATTGTGTCATATCAATACCAGGGGGTGCAGTGAGAAGATTGCAGCGTGACATTTACATAAGCATATATTTTGAAAATAAATCGACTTTAAAGATAATTATCGTAATATTCCTGTCACAAATATAATCATATTATTCATATTTAAATATATCATAATATGTATTCTGTAACATAAATATTTTGTTTCGTTGTTTAACACATTTTTAACCGCCTTAGGTCTCTATATATCACGGATGTACCTGATATGCATGCTTGCTACTGGAAAATTACCTCTAACTCGCATCACGTACGCCGCGACCGGTGGCATACAAAAGCGATCATAAAAATGACTGTATTTCGTTCGCTGCAGGTAGAAACGTCCTCGAAAATCTTTTTCTAACCGGTTTTTATCAAGACTGCTTTGCATGCGTATCTCTTTGTATTTATTATGAAATTTTATGATAATCTTATATTTTTTTTTCATTTAAGATTGCCTAAATTTTGTCATATTTATAAATATTTGTACAGTTTTTAGTAGCATTTGTTTCTTTAGATGTGCTTGTATTGTGTGGTTTTGCTTTTTTTTATTTGAGTTTAGATTGGACATTTTTGTGTTCGGTTTTGTATTATTACATGCTTCTGTAAAATATCATTTAGCAAAAATTTCATTTTAGAGACTGTTACTAAAAGAAACTGCATATTTTAGACGCCTACTCACATTGAAAAAACCCCAATATAAGAAGGTTATAGGCAAAAAGTTCCAAAATAACTTCTCAAAAAAATTAAAAACCTATCTTCCTTTTTATTTCTTGCATTGTTACTCTATTATATTTGAGCTTACCATTATTTATTACTAAACTACATTCATTCATAAAGATGAAAAATAGTATTCATAGTGCTCCAGTGTATGCTAATCAATATCCCAAATGAGTTAAAAAAATATTTATTATGTTTGAAATTGTCTATATTTCTTTGCCACATCAGATGTAACCTCTTTCTAGGCTAATTATAAAACATTTGTTCTGTGCATAACTTATATTCCAATTTTTGTCACTCACAGTGTTGTTGCTTCAATTGTAGAAATGAATGGTGAGCAATACCTACACAACATACATTGAGCGTGTCAACTGTCCTTTCTCCGCACATTTGACTATTTCATAATAAACTGATAAGTCTAATACATAAACAGAATTAGTACATTACAAGACAAAACACTAACCTGCTACGCATCTAGGTGGATCCTTGTCCCAATTTCCTTCCATGCATGTTATGAAGGGCAAGACCAGCTGTACAGCCCTGTAAGA
This sequence comes from Agrypnia vestita, assembly GCA_016648135.1. Taxonomy (NCBI): domain Eukaryota; kingdom Metazoa; phylum Arthropoda; class Insecta; order Trichoptera; family Phryganeidae; genus Agrypnia; species Agrypnia vestita. Next base: position 19,583 of record JADDOH010014101.1, on the reverse strand, counting down.
GTTTTTGCACTTGGACGTCACCACCGTTCCATTCCGTAATGGCTCTGAGCAATTTACACTAACTCCATTTAAACTGCATGAAAAATCTACTGCCACAGATTCCAAAACCTTGCACATTTCTAAAAAAATGATGTTTATATTTACATATGTATGCTGGAAATAGTAGAATAAATAGAAATTGTACAGGAAATTTAAATTGAATTGATTTGTTAATATACCTATCAATAATTTGAGTCTTATCTGTGTCTGTTAAATTATATTATCCTTATTATCACTGTGTCATCGTATAATTGTAGGAGAAATATAACTACTCGTTTTATTTTCTTATGTCTTCCTATTGAATGACCTAATAAATAAAATAATAATGATCTATGTTACAAAATCAAATGTTATGATATTTATTAATGTATCTTCTGGTTTGTGTCATCTGGGGTATTATGTCGTATTTTTACGACTTTTCCGGATAACTTTTCGGATCCCATTGCAGGGTCCATCATCAGGGCTGATGTGCAATGGGATCGTAAAAAACACGGCATAATACCCCAGAAGACACAAACCAGAGGATTCTGAGTGGCCGTGAAAACCTAAGAACATTCTTATATTAATGTATTTCATTTTATATGCTCTTCAGGTACCTATAAATGATCAATTAGTATGTTTTATAAAAGCGGGCCTTGTATAAAGTTCATGCAAACTGACTTATATCAAAGATATGTTCTTGCGGACTTAATTAGTCTATGTAATTAGTCTTCCTGCAATATAATGGGTATAATATAATGTAATACAATCCTTTATTAGTCTGTGTTATTAGTCTTCCTGTAATATAATGGGTATAATATAATGTAATACAATCCTTTATTAGTCTGTGTTATTAGTCTTCCTGTAATATAATGGGTATAATATAATGTAATACAATCCTTTATTAGTCTGTGTTATTAGTCTTCCTGTAATATAATGGGTATAATATAATGTAATACAATCCTTTATTAGTCTGCGTTATTAGTCTTCCTGTAATATAATGGGTATGGGGACAATATAAGTTAAAGCAATCCTTTATTAGTCTGAGTCTGGTCTGTGCTTATAGTCTTTCCTGTATATATGGGTAAGTAATAAAATAATAAATATGTGTCTATTCCCATAATAGTGGACAGTGTCAATTGCATTGATGCTATACTCATCATACTCAAGTCAGATCTTGTCTTCCTCATGCAAATCAACGTAGTAGTGCATGACCAACCAAATCTCATAAATTGAATGATACAATATAAATATATATATATTATAGTCTATAATGTATTTGCTTGAGGTTCCTTCCTCGCGAGCGTTATTTGTATGTAACAAAGTAACTGCTGGTCTTCTCAGGGAGACATCACAGTAAGTGACTTTTGTTACATTATTATATATATATAAATTATATATTAGGTAAACAATTTTCATCATTTATTTAAATGACGCAGTCCCGTAATATTTTAATAAATACAAATAAAGCAGTTTAGTCAAAGATACTTCCATTGTTCTGGAAATCAACTAGCGAGAATACGTCCTAAGCCTTTGTTTATATTCTCGTAGAACAGTCGATTACTTCCCAAACAAAAATGGAATAACTATAAATAATTCAAAGAGAAACCATATACCTATCAAATATTTGACGACTTGTTAAGTCGCCTGTGCTGGGAATGGTGCAATTGGTAACACGCTGTGCCGCGAAACACAGAGGTCCGTGGTTCGAATCCAGGTTCCGCATTTAATTTTCAGTTTTATTATTTCAATTTGTGTGTTTTCTCTTTTATTTCATTTAGTTATGTTCGTATTAAATATACTATGACTATTTCATATATATTTAATACGAAATATATATATATATATATATATAATATCTTATGGACGAAAACACGTTACATTATTTTCCGATTCATGCAGCGGACAAAATCTTTATTTTAAGATTACATATTTATAGATGCATATTGTAGATACTTCTCCACTGGAGACTGATGGTCTTAAATACTTATTTGGTTTTATTTATGACTAGCTGTTCGTACCCGGCGTTGCACGGGTTAAGGATAAAATTAAAAGGATGAAAACAAATTTATGGGGAAAACAAAGGCTCCATCATCTTGCAAAGCCTCTAATTAAAACATTTTTTCCATTTAATCAAGGCTGTGATGGATAGGATGTCTAGGGAAGAAGTGTGGCAAATTTTTTCCGTCGGGAATATGTATGCAAAATTTGGATCCAATAGGTGAAGCGGTGTAGATTTGTACAGAAAATATATCTGGGGGAGGGGATGGGTTAGAGGGAGAAGGGGAAATGTCGCCTATGTTACCCGCCGGGTCCTAAAGAATAAATATCCAAATTTTGAGTCCGATCGGTCGAACGGTACAGATTTGCATTGAAAATATATCAAGAGGAGGGGAAGGAGTAAAAGAGGAATAGGGAAATAAAACACAAATCACTCTGTTTTCACCACTTTATACCTAAAAAACTCAATGTCTGTCTGTCTATTCTCTACACCGTTTATCCTATCTGATCCAAATTTTGCATACTTATTATTTAAGACCGGGAGGATAATATAAGTAAGATTTCTCCCCTCCCCCTCCGCTGATATATTTTGCAAGCAAATTTGTACCGTTCGACCGATCTGACTCAAATTTGCATACTTATTCTTAAGGAATGAGCGGATAACAAAAGTAACATTTCTCTCCTCCGCCTTTACCCCTCCCCCTCCGCTGATATATTTTGCATGCAAATCTGTATCGTTCGACCGATCTGACTCAAATTTTGCATACTTATTCTTTAGAACCCGGCGGCTAACATAGGTGACATTTGTCACTCCCCATCCCCTGAAATATTTTCCCGACCTGATCCAAATTTTGTATACTCATTCCTTAAGACGCGGCGGGTAAGTTAGGCGACATTTCTACCCTCCTCCTTTACCCCTTCTCCATCTTCTGATATAATTTCAATGCAAAATCTGTACTATTCTACCGAATTTCACATATATAATCTTCAGGACCGGGCGGTAAACACCGTCCACATTTCCCTCCCGGACATCCCATCCATTCCAGCCTAAACTAAATGAAAATATTGTTTTTTCAGAGACTTGGCAAAACAATGGAACCTTTGTTTCCCCTCACAAACTTATTTTTTTTTACTTAATTCTTAACCCATGCAACGCCGGGTACGACCAGCTAGTAGGTAATAGAAAACTAAAATTCAAATGCAACCTGATTTAATATACAATCTGTGCTATTCTGAAAATAGCAATACATATTAGAATATCAGACCTTTGTCCCCTAGGTATATTCCAACACTTAATAGACGAAAATAAAAATAAAAAATAAACGAGCCGTAGGTATACTTCGGTATTCGGTCTTCCTCGTACTTAAATATGAAGATTTCTACATTTTCACGTATCTATCTCAAAGTTAAAGCCTTTATTTGCGATGTCCGATTTCTTCGGTCTGGTCTGACAGCTGCCCTCCGCCGCAAACGTAACCTCACAATTATCATGTTTAGACTAAAATTACATGAACGAAGTAATAATGCTGTATTTAAAGCTTATAGAAAAAAGATTATTTCATATGAACTTATTAATTTCATCTCCCACAGCGTCCTGATGTAAAATTATGGAAAAATTGTCATTGTCACGTTGGACCATAAAAAATTTTTTGTTGGACTCTATTTATAGTTGACGTTTGTCAGATAATCGTCATGTACTTCTTTCTCCCTCTGACCATACCAACGATGTATTCGTTTATTTTTATTTTAATTTTCGTCTTTTAAGTGTTGTGATATAGATCTGACATCCCAATATTGCTTGTATCGGACAGGTAGAATTATGACGACGGGATGATGATGATGATGATGATGACGCGTCTGATATGACGATGTGATGATGATGACCCGTCTGAAGTCATGAATGTTGGCCCTTACGGAGGGCTCAGGTCCGTTGTATGGGCCCACCTCGCCTCCAAGCGGATAGTCGGCGCGGGCAGTGAGCCGGCGATATGTGACATCTCCGACGGAGGGCGTTGGAAAAATTCCACGAAGAAATTGCATTTTTGGTCTTATCTTGTAAAGTGTTGAAATATTTGAAATACTTAAGAAAATGAAATATTTAAGTTTGATGAAATATTTAATGAAATATCTTAAGAATGAAATATTTAAGAATTAGATAAGACATTTGTAAATGTAATATTGAATAAAATTGATGTTTCGTGGTCTTGATATACAGGGAAAGCTCGCGCGATGGGAATAAAATCATTTTTAAATCGCGCGGAGCGCCGCGGACTATCATAGAATGGCCGCTATTTTGATGGAATTTATGTAAATGTCCTGCCTCGAAGAGGCGAGGAAGTAAAAATACATAAGTATTTAAATGTGCCAAATGAGTCCTTTGTGTGGTATTGTAAAGTAGAAATTAAAATAAAAAATGTTTAAATTGAGAGTAAAATATCTCGCGTGGGCCCTGATAAACTCGCTTGACCGCGCCGCCTGTATGTATACAGCCCGCGCGGGTAATGGAAAAAACCCGGCGCCATAGTGGCGCCGTGCGGCTGGAGTCGAGGGCCAAAGCGAATATTTTTGAACTCTGATTACGGACGTTACAGACATCCCAGCGAGCTGAAACATTTTTTATTGTGTTCCTCATGTGAACATCTATGGGAGTGATATGTTTTTGCTTATCTGAAAGTTAGCTAGTGCGCTTTGTTTGAGGTGACACACTTTGTCTGCCTATTACGCAATTAATATCTATCCGACATACTTGAAAATATCACCGAAGGATGCGCTTGGTTGAGATCTATCTAATGGTATAACTTAGAATCTCGTAAAATCATGTTTACTATTTTTAACCGAATTAAATGTAAATTAATTCTTGAAAATGCCGCGGTAAATCGGCATATTTTGTTGAATAACTAGGTAAATTCACTCTTGCGGTTCCAGTAAACGACATCATCCTATGGGCAAGACATAGATTGGTATAGATGATGTGTTAAAATCCCCGGGGGGGTGGCGTTTAATTTGCTATCGATTAAAATATTTAATTTTAATCCGCGAATCGGCACGGGAGGCCGTCATTTTGCGCTCCGAGCGCCCGGTGAATCGAGCGCGCTGATTGGTCGGCGGCGCGAGTCAGGGGGAAGCTTTCCGCACTGTATAAATACTGCGCCGGGCGGGCGAGTGCCTCATTCTGCTGGGAGCCTCTGCCGAGTACGCCTACTGGAACATTTATTCTGCGTTTCACTTCACACCCTGCTTCACCCCTGCTTTTCTTCTTTGGATTTGGACTCTGGATTTTCTACTGACTTCTGCATTTGGACTTGGCTACGATTTTGGATATATTGGACTTGTTTTTACCACCTGAGGCGACGACTCGGCACGGATTCTGGACTTGGAGAATTTTCTGCGCTCTACACTCCCGGCCTGCTAGTACATCGGGGCTTCGGAAGCGAACTCAGCGGACCGCACCTGCATTTAATTGTTTCCGTGGGGAACATTGCTATTTTCGGAATAGCACAGAATGATTAGATAGAGTTTTTTTAAAAAATACTTTCTTTTTTATAATTTTATATTTATATGTAAATTCAAAATTAAAATAATATTTACATCTCAAAATTTTTGGATCTATAAAACACAAGAGAATTTGGGAATTTTTTTTTTAGAAACAGACTTATATGTACAGCACAAAACAAAGAAAATCACCCAAAAAGTATTTTCAAAATCTCATTTTTTAAGTAAAAATGAAAAAAATAAAAATAATGTATTGAGAAAAAAAATCAAACCCAAAATTTCCTCTCGTTTTTGTAAAACCTGAATTATGTAACATAGGCCCGGTTGTATCAAATTGGATTAAAGTAAAAGTTCGTTTAAAACATAGATTTTTCGGCAACGGGTTGTTTGATTGGTGGAGAACGCAAAAACCTATGCTTTAAACAAACTTTTACTTTAATTAAATTTGATGCAACTAGTCACTATCCACTATCGGTATTAACGACTCAATTATTTAGCTGACACACAGTACAGCTGAACTACTCACCTACACACTTGGGAATGTTGTTCCACCTGTTCTGCAGACAAATTGAAATATCATTTCCCTCTAGATAGTATCCATAATTACAGCTAAATATCAAAATGGATGATTTGGGCACCACATCTCCCGTTGTCAATTCGGAATTATCAAGATAAACAAAATGTCCATTAGGATCATGATCTGGCAACACGCAGCTTCCATTTGTAAGGACCGGGATGTAATTTCTGAAAGAAATAAATAATAATGAAGGCAAGAAGAACACTCTGAGACAATAAAAATCTGACGGCCCTCGTAGCCCAGTGGTTATGACACTGGCTTCTCACACCGAGGGTTCCGGGTTCAATTCCCGGTGAGGTCACAATAAATCTAAGTGATTTACTCAAGCCTGCGTGTGTTGTGATGTATTTTGCTTCTGTAATTGGGCCTCTTGGCCTGTAGAAGCGTAAAAAAAACCTTCACAGATAATTAATTTACTTCTTCTTCAAATGTAGCAAATTTTGTGGTAACATAATTATAATTTATATAAATTAACTTTGTTAAAACCTAAAAAAAAAAAAAAAAAAAAAAAACAAAAAAAAAAAAAAAAAAAAAAAAAAAAAACATAATTATAATTTATATAAATTAACTTTGTTAAAACCACTTATTTATTGAAAAAATTCAACACGTTTCGAAGCCAATGGCTTTTTAGTCAGGATAACAAAAATAATATTTAAAAATCGAAGTATAGATCAAAATATTAAAAAGTTATATATTATCATTTTCCATATATAACTTTTTAATATTTTGATCTATACTTCGATTTTTAAATATTATTTTTGTTATCCTGACGAAGAAGCCATTGGCTTCGAAACATGTTGAATTATTTCAATAAATAAGTGGTTTTAAAAAAGTTAATTTATATCAATTATAATTAATTTACCCCAAGGTTTTAGGTTTGCATACTGGCATCGGATTATCCCACTTTCCATCCCTGCAGACATTTGGAGGGATAATAGAATCGGTGTAATAAGAATTCTTGCACTCGATTCTGGCGACTGTGCCATTCTTCATTGGCTCAGAACACGAAACTCGTTCCCATGTGGGTTCCCGTGAGTATTCCCAATATGGATATTGTTCGGGAGTGTCACAAGTTATTGATGAATGCGGTATAATTGGTGGAGAACACATTTCTGAAACAAAGTCATCATTAGACATCAGATTTTACAGAATTAAATTTTTGCGGCTTAATGTTTTATTTCCGACGTTTCTGTATCCAAGTTGATATAGTTGTCACTACCAGGGGGATTAATTCACATAACATCGAGAGTGAAACATGTCGCGAATCCGGATCTAGGATAGCTGTAGCAGATGGCCGCTATGCAGGGTTTGCCCTGTGTTTGATTGATTTAAAAAGGAGTTCAGAATTATTAATATGATTCTTTAATTATTTACGGAAAATAATACTTATTAGATCATTTGTCAAAAGTTAAAATAAGTAAATGTTTTGACAGATGTAGTAAGTAGTTCCGTGGAGACGACGCCGATGAAATCGGAATCCATCTCTTTCTACTGTTTTAGCAATGTATGCCATAAATATATGACGAAAGTACAATTTTTATTCGATTTATGCTCAGATGGCATCTCGCGCACGGTTGAAAGCGCATGATCAATATTAATTTGAAGTCACGGTGACTAAAATAACATACTCATTCTTACAATAGTGTACGACACTCTGTTCCTTTTTCCGCGTAACGTCACGCCCGATCACAAAGAAGATCCGTTCGATAACGAATGCAAGCAAGGCAATTACCTTACTTTTGAGTTGCCAAGAATTCACGCTTGTAACGTATCTACAGTTTATTATATCATTGGGACAAACCACATTTGTCAAATAGATACATATCAACCGTGAACTGCCAAACTACACCCTAAGGCGTCTGATACACATGCTTATTTAGTGGCACGTGAGCATGCGCAGTATCGACCTTGACAGTGGCATGCTTATTAGTGGCATGTGTGTACGCACATTGCTAGAAATGAGCATGCCACCTAGTGGCATGCTCAAAAATCAACCGCCGGTTGATTTATAAGCATGCCACTGTCATTCACCATAGGAGAAGGGGTATCTTTGGAGCATGTGTGAACAGACTTGCTTATTTATGAGCATGCTTATGTCATTCGCGGGCTTCGCGGCTAGTATTATCAATGCGATCTTCTCAGTCCGCGACAGATGAAACAAATATGGCACGTTGGGGAGATAATAAAACATTACTTTTCGTGACTTATTATAGGAATCACGAATGTCTGTGGAATACTCGGTCACCGTTGTGTAAAAATAATATAGTGAGAAATAATGTTTACGAAACTTTATTAATAGGCATGAATGATTCAAATCTTACAATAAAAATTATATAAACTAAAATCAAAAATGTGCGGATGGAAACCCGGGAACTTTTTTGATTTATTGGTTCACTTGAATTTTCTATTTCAGTTTGCAAAGTTTCCATTTTGAACAAGAGCGTCTCTATTCTATGACAGGAGCATGCCACTAATAAGCATGTGTGTTTGATTGTTAGCTTTGGGCATGCTTATTTATGAGCATGCCATAATAAGCATGCCAGTAATGAGCAAGTGTGTACAGTTGTTAGGGCATGCTTATTAGTGGCATGCTCATTAGCATGCCACTAAAGAAGCATGTGTATCTGTACCTTAACTCGCACTTTTTATAACAAACGAGCTTCAGTTTGACAAGATATATAGTCCGTGTAGCGTAAGAAGTCATTAAGTAATAAATTCATGTTTTTCGGCAAATTGCTACCAAAGTTTCTATGCCTTAAGTCTGCAATATTATGTAAAAGCACACATGGAATTTATGCTAGAGATCACTAAAACCAGTTAATAACTTTTGGTGAGAAAGTGTGAAATATGTATGCTAGTAAGTAGGTATATACCGAAAAGGAAATAAAATGTCATTACGTAACCTGATGATTTCTATTTAAAATTTTTTTTATAAAATTAATGACTTTTTTCATCCGCAAAATAACCCCGTTCATGATAAAAAAAACTTATTGATGACTTCTTGCTCTCATAGTTTACATAAAAAATAATCCATAATGACTTCTAACTCGGTTTTAGCAAAAATGTCACTTAATGACTTCTTGCGCTAACCGACGGTATTCCCGAGTTATGTATCAAAATATGCCAATTACAATCATTTACAGCATATAAGAAAAATAAACTATTTCAGCATGTAAGTTAACAAAATGTGAGGAAGTTTTTTTTTTTCCTCTTAAAAATTTACATTTATGAAAATAGGAGGTATTGGCGGTTCACGGTCGATATATTGGACAAGTCATCAATTTGATTAATACTTAAACAGCTCAAGGGCGGGTCCCAAGTTCCAGTTCTGTGAGAACAATAAGAGATCATCTCATAAGAACCCGCGGGAGAGTATCCAGAGACACACTCCACAAAGAGTACAGCATAAAAAGGCAGACGGTATCCAGCTGGTAGGTCTCTGTTAGCGCCGGCGATGTAGTGACCATTGGTTGGGTTGGGTGGCATTCTGCAGCCGCGCTTCATGGTTCTGCTGTACACTGCATAGCTTTTTCCAGGTCTAAAACACAAAGCATGGCTATATTTAATTAATTTTATTTACTATTTTATTAAATATTTAATAACAATACCATATGACCCTTTTCATTGATAACACTTCAGAATTATTACACGGAGAATTAGAAAAATATTTATCAGATCGGCTCATATAAAGATGAGTGGCTATTCGAGTTAATTGAAGTTTCAGTCTTCAAATGGATTTATACTGAAAATAGTTGATACCTGAGAGTTCAAAATGTGTAAACAAAGTGATGTATTCCTATCAATTTTATTGTGAAAAACGCGTCAAATTCGTTCTCTTTCTTTTTGGGTGGTCGCGTTTTTTTTTCTTCCGTAAGATTTCGAAGCCAAGGGTAATTCTGCGGACGGTTTTGTCGTAAGAACACCCTCATGGTCGTAGCTGCACATGTTAGAAAGCCATAAATTTCTAAGGAGACGGGGTACATGATTTTTACCAAATTTTCTCCGAATCCGTGCTAAGGAAGCTATTAGTTTCTAAAACCGACATTTAACATTGTTCGCCAGTCCGTTTATTCATTGTAGAAAAATTTCGCTTTGCTTCCGTGTTTGTATTGACGGTAATAAATTATATAGCCCCTAACCGGGGTGGTCTAAAAGCTAAATGTACCTAGACGCGCATTCCATCTTTTGTTTGATTAGATATAATTATTAATAAAAACATGTATATAAGGGCAGCAGATAATAAAGTTAGCTGGATTGCAATATTTTAATATATAATTATAGGTAGATATAGGTAGACAATGATTAGGATTCTTTTATCAATATTAAATGTACATAATTATAAAATTATCAATCAATTGTAGTTAATCTAGTTATAGTGATATTATTTTTGCTAGTGATTAATAACATAGTTCGGGTGACCACCGACAATAAGTTTAAAAATAAGGTATGCTAAGTTGTATTTTATCGTATAGATTTAGATCATGGTATAGTTAATTACATAATGTATATGTACTTGTCTGTTAGGTATATTAATAATAATTTGATGTTGTGTGTTAATAAATTAATTGTTAATGTAATTAATTGTATCTAAAAATTATTTATAAGTGGTATTAATTTTAAGATTTTTATTTCTTGTTAGTTAAGATTAATTAAGTAAAATAATATTAGGAGGCGTGGCCGAATATTAGGCCTAACGAATAAGATTAAGTGTTGGACAGGAGGGTAGTGGCCAAAAACGTTGAAGGGAAACTGAAATGTATAAAAACCCTGCGTGGCCACTCCCACAAGCAGTTGGGACTTGGAGCTAGTTGTGAGTAGTTCGTTGGAACAGCAGTTGGGACTTGGAAAGAGTTGGGAGTAGATCGTTGGAAGAGCAGTTGGGACTTGGAAGTCTAGAAGTGAGTAGTGAGTGTTAAAAGTCGGGCGAGAAGGTCGGCCGGCAGTGAGAGATGACTGTCGGCCGACCATCAATTAAGTGAACCGCGGAAGGAGCGCCGAGAGAAAGAGAGACGAGAAGAAGAGAGACGGGAACCCGACTGGTCAGAGCGACAGTCGGGAGGACTACGCCGAGGAGCCCCAGCAGAGGAAGAAGACTCTCTGGAGAGCCGGGTGGTCTAAGGTAATCTTGACTGTCAAGGTGACAGTCAAGGAGGCTGAGGAGAACGTCTGGAGTCCACCAACAGCGGCGTCAGGTGGATTGATGTAGCCTGACGTGGCCGCTGTTACGGACGAGGAAGAAGAGGACGAGGGCGGGGCCGAAGACCATTGGAGATGGTCAGCTGGTTATCAGGGCGATAACCAGCCCGCCGCCAGCGCAGAAGGAGACCAGCGTGAGATGGGCCTCACGCCATGCGTCGAGGGAATCGTCGCTCCGTGATGCGTACAGCGTCGCGTCGCCGGACCAGGACGTCGCCACGTTCAAGACGATAGAAAGGTAGAATTAACGTTAGATAATAAGGTTAGATTTAACGATGAATTTCCAATTTCAATTATGTAAATATATGTACGATTCAAACTCGAATGTTTTCATTTAAATTTTCCCACCACCACTCCCTTAGTGATCATCGCTCCCCAAATTGTTTGATAGCACGTCAGAGCGGCGATCGTAGCCGGGGATCTGCCCTCTGAAAAGTGGGAAATGACCACGAGTGCGTATCAAAATCATCGGAGGTAATTTTACACGATTTAACAGGGTAAGTATTCAACATATTGTGACGGGACGTGGCTGTGGGAGGCAAATGAAAACACTAAAATAATTTAATCTTTTATTTACCAAGCAAAAAGGCACTGGGCACAAATTAAATCGGAACACTGTTCTTAGCAATTACTTAATGTTTCTAAAATTTTCCACACACTTATTGTTACAAAAAAACTCCTCACCCGTGGTAGGTACTTCATTTATTTATCACTCAGTTTACAACGCAATGGCCACATCATCCGCTATTCGTAAACGTCTCGATGCACGAGAATTTCCGCGTAAATACCTTTTGAAAATTATTTTTAACTCAGAAAAATGATTCACCAGTCGGTTGTCAAAGTTTTCTTCTCTCAGACATGTGTCCCCGGACGTGGCCCATACTTCAGCTGGAATGCCTTCATTAGCACTCCAGATCGATAAGTGAAAGGTCCATCCAACTGGGTCAAAACGAGCACACTTTGATTGCCCTTTGAATTTGTGTCCTCGGTTTGTCTCCGGAAGGCACTCAAGTAATCCGTCACAGGAAGAACCGCATCCTTTACACTCTGGTCCACGTAGGCTTCGGCCGTCTATTCGGCCGGCCGTCTCGTCCAACACCATGGGATAAATTTCTGCGGGAGACTATTGCTTATTCTCCTCTTTATACTCCACTTGCACCGTGGGCTTGTTCTCCACGGCAACCATGCAGAAAGGTCAGCGCTCCATGTCCTCCTGTATCTTGGGGTCTGCGCGCTGCGCAACCTGCGCTAAGTTCAAGAGACAAGCGGATCATCTAACTGGAGATCGTATGTGTCCGGCATATATAGCGGCTGTTGAGTTGGCCTTCAAAAAGACAAATTATGGATAGACGACACGATCCTGCAGATCAATGTGGGTCGATCGCGTGCTGCTTCGTTGGAACTTCAGCAGACATTACGTGATTACAATGCACCGATAGCCCTCGTCCAGGAGCAGTATATTTGGCGTGGTAGATCACCGGGTGTGGAGGCCCCACTCGTTATGCTCGAGGAGGGATCCATGCCGGGTACGGGGGTCCTAGTTGACACCAGTCGACTGCGACCGCTATACCTGGCTATACTCCCAGATGAATATCGTACATGTATATCCATTATGTTTAAAAATATAGAAATTTACTTCATCTTGTTGTACTTCAAATTTAACCAACCTGTGGAGCCCCACATCCGTGGACTCACCCGCGTCCTCAACGTGCTCGAAGGAAATAATATTATTGTTGGGGGTGATTTCAATACCCGGTCTCCCCTCTAGTGGGATATCGACAGACACGGATGTGTGAGGCGTACTGCTGTTGAGGATTTTATGGCCAGTTCGGGTCTCCACATACTCAACATGCGGGGGTGCCTGACGACTTTCGCTGGCCCGGGGGGGGGGGAGAGCTACGTTGACATTACACTATGTACGTCCAACATGGTAGGGCTCGTCCGAGAGTGGAACGTCTTGGATGGTGTGATCAACAGTGACCACCGTCTGATAGCTTTCACAATCGGTAGGGCCCCACCTGTGTTAGAAAGAAATGAAAGACGATTCAGAATAAAAAACGCCAACTGGGATGAGTTCGAGGACGTTTTAAAAGATGAGCTAATTGAAACGTACGAAAGATGCATGAATATACCGACTATGGTGGGAGACTAGTTCAGTGAGGCTGTTGTGAGAGCGGCAGACCGATCTTTGGGACGCACGCGCTTAGGTAAACCAACTAAAGCCAAATAGTGGAACCATGAACTAAGCCGATTAAGAGCGCTTTACAGACGAGCATACCGGCAACGGGGTCGCATCCGTCGCTGGGAAACCAACCAAAATCTAAGCACAACTCTTAGTGATGAACTTAAAATCGCGCGTAGCAATTATTAGATGGCTATAAGGCATGCCAAACGTGATTCGTGGCGCGCGTGGGTCACTGAGATCGGGAACACCGACTCTTGGAAGGTCACCAGCTTCATTGGGGGTGGCGGGAAAGGTACGTCGCAAATTATATCTGGCATTATAATATAACTGTGGACATTAGGTCAACTCTTGATCGTCTGATGAATAAGCTTGTTCCTTTGTGGGAAATGTCTCTTGGAACTGCGTATCATACACGTATTAATATGATGGCCAGGATCCCAACCAGTCGTATGCTTCTCGAGACTCGGGACCCACCGGCGGTGACGCTGGCAGAACTTGATGCAATAATCAGGTCAATTGGTCCAACGAAGGCCCCGGGTGTTGACAGACTGACCGGTGCGATAGTCAAACAAGTCTGGCGTGTGGCTCAAAACGAGGTGGTCCATATTATGGACACGTGTATGAAAGCAGGAACTTTTCCGAATACCTGGAAGAAAGGCCTTCTCTGCATCATTCCGAAAAGCAACGGCAAGCATCGATCGGACCCAGGGGCTTATCGACCTATCACTCTCCTACCTGGTTTCGGGAAGGTCTTTGAGACGATGATAAGAAACAGGCTTGAGGTAACACTCACGCCTCCCTGTGATCGACAGTTTGGCTTTGTCCGAGGAATTTCGACCGAGAGGGCAATCTTACATGGATGGATGAAAAAACGAAAGGAGAAATATGTGTTGGCAGTCTTTTTGGATATATCCGGTGCCTTCGACAACGCTTGGTGAGAAATGATCCTCACCAAGCTCAAGGTCAGGCAGTGTCCGAGGTAATACGGTTTTTTTATCAAAATACGGAGATGTCCTCAGGGTTCGGTGCTTGGGCCGACATTTTGGAACATTATTTTTGACGATATTCTTTTGCTACCGTTTCCCTGGTTGCGAGTTAGTTGCGTATGCAGATGACGCTCTGCTAATGGTATCAGGCAGGAGCCGAAGTGAAATTGAGCGTCGAAGTAATGAGTCGATTCAACTTTTGAATGAATGGTGTTGTTACGGACAGGACATTGCCTGCGCCTACCGTCAGGCAACCGAACTTTCGAGCTCTGTGGTTGACGTAATCACGTCATATTAATGATAGAAATTTCTGATGTGAATGAAACAGAGCAAAGGCCCCTTTCAGGGCCAACGCCGATCGCCGTGCCCCGGTTGAGGATGGGTACCGTGCCGAGGACAGCGCGCGAGTTCTCGGCCGCGGTGGTTGTCCTTATACGTGTCTCGGCGTCAGGCGGCGGCACCCGGGAGAGGGGATGAGCGAATGCGGAGCCTCAGCTCCATGAGAACGCATCCCGCTGATGACAATGGAAATGCGTTAGAGTGCATGATCTGAAATGTGTATGTTTTTGCTGAAAATATTATATGAAAATATTAATGTTCAGATTTTTTAACATTTCAGAGCTCTCTAATATGATGGAAATTAATGGTTTTTTGATTTCAGATGGACCTGAATCATAATTCTATGTAATAAAATACCGCATTTTCATTGTTTTAATAAAAAGAGCGGGCGGGAGATGTTTTTATTTGCGCACAAGGCGCATTTTTGTACCCTATTATCATCATATTTGCCAGATAAGCAACATTAAAGTTGTCTCAACACTTATAAAAGATAAGTAGTAGAGTCACACACATGCACACACTCTGTAAGACATAAAAAGTTGTCTACAGATGACACAATAAATGATTGACTGTATGGCATAACAGATTGCCAACAGATCATTGGTAAAAAACATACATTTTTTATGGCAAGGAAAAATCTAAATACTTTTTCAAATACATTATTAATGAGTGAATCACAATCACATTAATATGGAAACATAAGTCTGACACCACCAAACCAGCCGCCGCTTATGAGCGACATACTGGGCTGGGTTTTTTCCATACAAATGCTCATGTAATCACACAAACCGGAATAAATTCCGTCAGAGGTGTCCGATTTTGATAATTCTTTTTGTATAATGATCAGTGGATCAAGACCTATCTAGAGAATATACACACTCATATGTGCAAATAATTTTGAATAAATTACAAAATTAGTTTTTTGTTGAAAAGTTTAAAAATTCATAACTATAGTAAGCTGCGACTTACAATAAAGTGTGATATATCAACAGATGCGCTGCGACGCACTCTATATAATAGACACAAAAAACTAAACCTAAAAGTTAATTTGGATTTTTAAGAGATTTAATTGTTGAAATTTCATAGCCCGCCGGGCCAGAAAATGAGATATATTTTAACTGTTGCTTTAATAATAATGTCTCAAGGTTGCCACGCAATATGTCAGGCTGTTTATTGAGACGCAGTCCATGTAATGACATATATGTAAATCCTCCGGGGGAGGTGCGTTTAATTTAATAATTAAAAAACTGTAATATATGTAGTAGAAATAAGCGGCCGAAACGCGCCATTTGTATGCAAACTGTAACTTGTTTTAATTGGCTTCGAGGCCGGGGCCTCCTGGTCCCGGCCGAGGGTATAAATATCACATCAAGGCGGACCGGCCTTCAGTCTGGTTTAAAACGCCGTGGCAAACCCTTCACGTGTGTTTCATTTACTCACCCGACTACCTCCTACGATTTTACTGCCTGCTGACATCGCTCGCTCTCAAGCTCGAGCCGAACTACGTCATCAAGATCTGCTGTTGCTGCCTGCTAACGCCGAGCGCTCTCGCTTCACGCCCGGTACTTGCTATCGGCGGCGATCGCCTTGCGGTGTGCTGACACGGAGCGGACATTCACGCTCGGTACCTACTGCTTCTGCGGTGTGCTGACTCTGAGCGGACGTTCACGCTCGGTACCTACCGCTTCTGCGGAGTGCTGATTGCTGGCGCGGATTTTGCCAAGCTAAGTATTTCTTCGCAGTTCAACCGTCTTTTTTAAGACGATTATTCTTGACGACCTCGTCGAGTTTAGACATTTTGCTCGAAGCAAATTCTTTTGCTGTCGCCTCTGGTGCACATTTCCGTGTACTAATATCGCTCTTTTTCCAGCTGCTCACACGGTGCGCCCGTGCTGTGTGAGACATCCCGAAGGCTTCTGAAGCGGAATCAGCGGACCGCACCTTTGTTGCCTGTTCTGTGCGGAACAAGCTGGTCCTGTCGAGACGGATTGCTGGTCTTCGCTTCGCATCACCAGAGCCAACCAGGATGTCGCACGCTGGGGATGAGCCGCAGTACATGGACGACGACGCCCAGTACCAGGAGAGCGGCAGCCAGCGACGGGGGGAGTCAGTGGCATCGGAGCGATCTCGATCCGAGTCTCGCCGAAGCCGCGCATCTAGCCGGTCATCCAGCTGGTCATCACGCTCCATCGAAGACACCGTTCGGAGACTTCGGGAGGAGCTTCGCCGCGAGCGCCGGCGCATGGATGAACAGCGCCGGGACTACTCGCGCATGGTCCGCGCGATGGCTGCCAGTCAGAGGACGCAGCCAACACTTCTGGAGGGTGGCCCTGAAAGGGGCCTTTCTCACAACGGTCCGAGGCAAGGACCTTCCGCGGCCGCAACCGAGATGGCGCCACCGGCGGCGGCAGCCGACAGTGCCCCGAGGGAGGGGGTACTACCAGTGGCGGCGGATGCAGCCAGTGGCGCCTCGGAAGGAGTGAGACCCTCCTTTGAAGGTATTAATTATAATATTATGGCTGGTAGCGCCCTCCCAGGGGAGGCGCAGGCCTCAGTGGGGGTGGCAGTGGTCCACCACCCACAGGGTGGGGCGCCCACCCACCCACAGGGTGGGGCGCCCACCCACCCACAGGGTGGGGCACCCACCCACCCACAGGGTGGGGCACCCACCCACAGGGGGGGGCGCCCACCCACCCACAGGGGGAGGCGCCCACCCACCCACCGGGTGGGCCACCCACCGGCCAGCCTGGAGTGGCCAATGCTGGCGTAGCTTGGCCCAACGTCGGCCAACCTGGAGCGGCCAATGCTGGCGTAGCTTGGCCCAACGTCGGCCAACCTGGAGCGGCCAATGCTGGCGTAGCTTGGCCCAATGCCGGCCAGCCCATCAACACCAACGCCAGCCAACCTACTGCAGCCAATGGGAGCCAGCATGCTGCTTCATCGTGGGCCAATGCAGGCCAACCCTCCACGGCCAATGGAGGCCAACCTGCCGCCGCTGTAGCAGGACCATCGTGGGCCAATGGAGGCCAACCTGCTGCTGTAGCTGGACCATCGTGGGCCAATGGAGGCCAACCTGCTGCTGTAGCTGGACCATCGTGGGCCAATGGAGGCCCATGCTGCTGTTGCTGGATCAGCATGGTCCAATGGTAGCCAACCTGCTGCTGCTACCGGACCAACCTGGGCCAATGCAGGCCAAAGCGCAGCAGCCATCACCAGCCAAGGCGTGGAAGGCATCGTCGGAAGCACGTTTCCAACCACCAATCCAGCTGCACAGATGGGAGGGCAAGGAGGCCCATGGAATAATACCACCACCAACGCCTTCACTAGGGAATGGGTGCTGCGGCAGAACCAAGGAGCGCCTGGCATGGATCAAAGCCAGCCCCCTGCTTCAATGATTATGGCGCGTCAATGTGGGGTGAAGGAGCTACCCCCATTTGGCGGAGAAGCGTTCGAGTGGCCGACGTTCTTCGCCCAATTCCACCAATCCACGGCGCTGTGTGGGTTCTCTGATCACGAGAACCTCATCCGTCTTCAGACCGCGCTCAAGGGGAAAGCGCGAGAAGCCGTGTCAGCAATGCTCATCGATCCGAGCAGCGTTGCTGAGATCATGCGGACGCTCCAGGATCGCTTCGGGAACCCGAGAGCCATCATTGACAACATGCTGGGGAAGGTGCGCCGCTACCCAGTGATCGCCGAAAGCGCGCCAGTGGACGCGGTGCTGGACTACGCCCTCATTATAAGGAATGCGGTGTCCACCATCAGAGCGATCGACCCGTCGCATTTGACGTCTCTGCCAATCCTCACCGATATGGTGGGAAAGTTGCCGAGCGCAACCCGCATGCTGTGGCTGCACTCGCTGGTGGGGAAGCCGGGACCTCCAACATGCCAGACGTTTTCGGACTGGCTGACCGTCGTACTAGGGCCAGTGGATACATCAGGACTGAGGACCATGGCCACTCTCCCGCAGCGGAGTGGACATGTGCACCATACCACTGGCGGCAACGGGGCTCCGGAGAGCCGACCGGGACCAAGCCAAGCACCCAGGCCCCCACCACCAGCAAGGAACACCACCCCCTGTCAGATGTGCAATAGCAACACGCACGCGCTACCCCAATGCAATACTTACCTGGCCAAGACATTGCCGGAGCGCTGGAGCGCGGTTAGGCAGTTTTATCTCTGCACCAAATGCCTCAAGAGCGGCCATAGATGGAAGGATTGCCGCGCCAAGCCTTGCGGTGTCAATGGCTGTAAATCGCAGCATCACAGGACGCTGCACGACCCGAACACTGACAGAGACCGAAAGGGGAAGAGCGACAAACGAAGAGAACCGCGCTCCAAAGGATCGGGCTCAAAGCGCGGGCCAAGGAACGGAGGAAAGGACACAGCAGCGGGTGGCGCTTCCAAGGTGACCAAGGAGGAGACGGTTACCAACACCGGAGGACAGTCGCAGGGACAAGAACGCGCGGTTTACTTGAAAGTAATACCGGTAACCATCGGTGGACCACGCGGCCAAGTGAACGTGCACGCGCTCCTCGACGAGGGATCATCAGTCACTCTCATCGAGGAAGAAGTGGCGAGTGCCGTCGGAGCCCGAGGACCAGTGCGCGCCCTGCGCATTCATGGTGCGGGCGGCATGTGCTCATCGGACGACCGATCCCGTGTGGTGTGCGTCACAGTGCGTGGAGATGGCCCCGAGTATCCGGTGAGAGCAAGTACGGTGCGGCAGCTAGCCCTGCCACCTCAACGGGTCGTGAGTGACCCGCGCTCGCTGTCCAGAATGGACCAGGTG